>CAUYRH010058686.1:0-23214 GCA_963574655.1 Perodicticus potto
GAAGCACTTATTCAGTGATGCTAAAAGAAAACCATATTAGGATTTTTCTAGCTGTTTCCTAAATAATAACTTCAAACTTTCTTTTGGCTCACAAGTGTAGGTGGTCTGTGGTTGGCTGTCTTCACTGCCTGCATCCATAGAAGATGGAGGGTTCCAGGACTTTACTTGTGAATGATGTATGCAGGAATCGACTCCTACAACTTTAACAGTAGAAGAAGACAAGATAATAGGAAAGGGGACTTCCCAATTTGGGGTCAGGGAGGGTGAATTAGAGGGAGGAGTTTTGATCATGACTAGATCTCCAAGAGGGAAAAGTTCCTGTTTTAGTTAGTATGTCCCTCCCCAAACAGGGAGCAGGACTTTCAGGGATGATTAGGGAGGCATGAGAGAACAGCAAGTCATCCCAATTGTGTGAGGCCCGATTTCTTAATCAACTTTTCTTTCTCCTCATCTTCCTCTTCTGCCTCATTTTTTTCTTCTCCCTCCTCTTCCTCCTCTTCTTCCTCTTTGTTCTTCTCTTGCCCATCTGTGGTCTCCTTTCCAGTCCAAGTTTCCTATAGACACGCTAGTTTGGATAAAAGAAAACAATTTATATATTGGTCCTGGAGGTGGGGGAGGCTGTGGCCGGGTAGGAGAAGAGCCTAATCTGTACACTTACCAGTTTCAGCAGCTGGGAGCACATGACCTTCACAGAGAAAACACTGTAGAGGCTGCTCCTGATGGTGGAAGCACCACTCTCCTACAACATCTTCAAACTCCTCCAGCATTGTCTCACACTAGTCAAGTGCAAGGGCCAGAAGAGTATCTGCTCTGCTGGGCTTTGGAAGCCCACCTCTCTGCTCTCCACTCCCTGTTTCCCTGACTCCACTTGACTAACTTTGGAGAGGCAGGAGGTTAAGCTTGGGTTACAATATGTGTGATCCCCATTCACTCAACAGCCACTAGCACCTACTCTGCCAAGGTTATTAAATTCTGAATCTCAACTGTTCACCTGTAAAGTGGAAAATGTTAACAGGACCTACCCCATCAAGCTGGAAAGTATGTGGTTCAGAATTTGGCACATAGTAGGTGCTCAATAAGTGGTGGTGGATATTGTTAGCCTCTGTTAATACTTCTTGATATACCACTTTAATCAATGGCACAGTTCTTATTCTCCGCCCTCCTACCTGCTCACAGGTGGATGTCCCCTACAGTCAAAACCTGAGACGTAGCTCCCCTCTCAAGTTCCTTTGTCTCCTCCCCAGACAACAAGGTATCTAATCCTACCTGCTTCTTGAGGAACGTGACCTCCATGCTGGGCTCATCCCATAGCTCCAAAGGGATCCCCAGATGCACCTTCACCCCCTTCTGTACTAGGCCTTTCAATGTTGCCATGGTCTGACTCTGACCCTAAGAGATGAAGAATTTGAAATCAGCCACCCTACCACCCCACATATTCTCCTTTCTGCCATATCAGCTTGATTAATTACTGGAAACTCAAGGGTGAATTCCACGCAGGTAAGATGAGGGAGTCTGACAATGAGAAGGTTCATTCCAGAGCTGGAGGGAAATAAGCAGATATCTCCTGAGGACCTAAAAGGATATAGATACAGGTCTTTGTTTCTGAGTTGCCCCGGGGAACGGTCTAACCTTGGCGTGACTCAGTGAGCCCTTGAGCTCGGCATGAACACTGTAACCCAGGATCTGCTCGCATAAATTCTCCAAGGCCTCTTCCAGTCTTGTCTCTCTGTGGGAAGAGGAGACCCAAAGATTCCCTGCACGTTGTAGGAATTCCCAAGGTTCCTTTGGGATTGGAAGGTGGAGGAGCCCCAAGAAGGACTCACGAAACACTGTAAGGCACGTGTCTCTTCCTCTTGCCTGTGTCTAGCACCTGACCCAGCTCCAGCACCTCCCGGATCGGCCAGTGTGACTCAGTTCCTCCTGCAGCTCTGTGCTCAGCAGCTTACACAATGCAAGTCTTAAGAAACACTGGGCGGTAAGACAAAGCGAGAAAGACTCCTGGGAAGAAATGTAAAGTCAGGAAGGCAACAAGCTGGAGGAACCAGAGCACTCTACGATCCAGCTCCGAAGCGCTCCTTCTCAACTGGGCCCCAAGCTAACTCAGGCACGGAAGATGCTGCTTGCTGAAAAATCCGTACAATACACACACTCAGCAAAGCCTCTCCATGGATATGGCAGCTCTACTAGTTCTGTGGCTTCCCCTTCTTTTGTTTATGAGCTTCAAGGGCTGAGTTAGTCACCCTCACACCCCCTCAGGAGGGGAGTGGCGCCTGTAATTTGGGAGCGTCTCTGCCAGGGTGGGGCACAGGATGTCCACAAGATATGAGCCTCACACGCGGCTCCTGCGGGCTTTCCAGATTTAGGTCTGGTGACATCGGGGAAACTCACTAAAGATGCTCAGCAGAGTCAGTCCCGGGCTGGCAGTCCTTCAACTACAGTTCCCACAATCCACTGGGGGGCAAAGCCCCCAAGACAGAGTCCGCCGGATGCGTCCCGGGAATTGTAGTGCCGTAGTTCCCGAGCGGCACCATCCGTTCCTTCCCTTGACCCTATTCGAATTCCGCCAAGCTCCAGCAGAACCTCCCTCAGGCCTTCCAGAAGGTTGGGTAACCCACCCATTCCAGCCCCCTAGGTCCGCCCTGGACTATGGAAGTGTGGCAGGGCGATAACAGTGGGGCTGCCCCCTTCAGATACCTTCACATTTGCCCGGCTTGCGTTCTGTGTCATCGTCTTCCCTCGGCGTCCCAGCCCAATGGCCACGGTGAAAAACAATACTCTCAACTGCACAGGCCCATGACAAAGCGATGTCCAGAAACAACTACCTCTTGCCTTCAAACCAAATTCGGGAAGGCCGGGGCCCTTTAAATTCAGAGGCAGTCGGCTGCGACCTTAAGGGGGAAAATAATCCAGCAGGAAGTCTCTTTAGGATGTATTCTGGTAGCAGGAGCTCCTTAGAGAGTCCCTTAAGCGCTGGTAGTCCCTTGGGCTCTGAATTTTTCCCTTTTGTGGCTTCATGTACTTTCCTTGAAGGGCTTCTCACACTCCTATGGAGTCAGCTCTCCCACGTGGCTCTAGCCCAGCTCGCTCCTCAGCCACCCTTCTGGAACGCTCCTCAGTGTCCCACACATCTCCAGGGTGAGCATGCCTGACGCTGACCGCATCATCTCGGCTTCAAACCTGCTTCTCCCTGTGCTCCTTGTCTCACTGAACGGCATTATCCTCCACCCAGTCTGCCAGCGTTCCAGGGAATCCCAGGGTTCCCCTTTCCTTTCACTGCCTATGTTAGCCCATTTAATCCTCATGGAAAACCTTCAAATGATGACTACTCCTATATTACAGGTGAAGAAACTAAGGCAGAGAGAAAGCAAATGACTTAGACAAGGCCACACAGAGAACAATGGCAGAATCTGAGATCTGAACCCAGTTCTGCCAACTCTATCCACTTTTTCTGATATTGTCACTATGGAGCTCATCTGGAGGGGACATTGTAATGTTTATGGCCACGGTATTAATTTGTCGGGGCTGCTGTAATAAAGTACCTCAACCTGGGTACTTTAAACAACAGAAAATAGATTGTCTCCCGGTTTTGGAGACAAGTCTAGACCAGGGTGTGGACAGGGGCAGCTTTTCTGAAGAGCAGGAGGGAAGTACCTGTTCTATGCCTCTGTCCTTGACTTGTAGATGGTCATCTTTTCCCTGTGTCTTTACTGTCTTCACCCTCTTACCTCTGTATAGACCCTGTCTCCAAATACAGTTACGTTCTGAGGTGCTGGGGGTTAGGGCTTTAATAAACAGAGGTGCAGGGGTCACAATTCAGTCCATAACAGCTATCAACTTAAAAAAAATAAAAATGTGTTTTAAGTGGAAAGGCACCCTTTGTTTGGAACAGGAAGTATCAATATCATAAAGTTCCTGATTCTCCTGAAATGTATTTATAAATTCAATATTGTACCAATAAAAATACTACTATGTAATTAATGATAAAACTATTCTAAGGGTCATATGAAAATAAGAACATGTGAGAAAAGACAGGACACAACTGAACATAGGGAGTGAGGACTAACCTCATGAGATATTAGACCACATTGTATAGTGATAATGATGAAAATAATAGGATGTAGGACATAGATAGAAATTCCGGGCTGGGCGTGGTGGCTCACGTCTGTAACCCTAGCAGTCTAGGAGAATGAGGTGGGTGGATCAGCTGTGCTCAGGAGTTTGAGATCAGCCTGAGCAAGAACAAGATCCCATCTCTAAAAATAGCCTGGCGTTGTGGTGTGCACATCTTAAATCTTAGCTACTTGGGAGGCCGAGGCAAGAGAATCGCTTGAGCCCAAGAGTTTGAGATTGCTCTGAGCTATGATGCCGTAGCAATCTACCGAGGGTGACAAAATGAGACTCTGTCTAAAAAAAAAAAAAAAAAAATAGAAATTCTAAAAAAAGATCCAAGAGCATGAGGGAATTTATAGTTTAATAAGATGGCACTTGAAGAAATGTGGAAAAGATGGATGAATGGTATTGGGTCTACTGTACGGTAGTAGAGGATGGGCAAGCTATATTCCTGCTTCACTTAGCTCAAAATGAATTGCCGTTCAATGAAGATTTAAATGGAAATTATGAAAAGGATGGAGTACTAGATACAGACGGGGTAAAATTAAAAGAATATTGCAGTCCAGGCATAGTGGCTTAAGCCTGTGATCCTAGCACTCAGGAAGTCTAGGAGAAAGGATTGCTTGAGGTCAAGAGTTCGAGACCAACCCGAGCAAGAGTAAAATGCCATCTCTACAGAAAAATAGAAAAAAATTATCTGGGTGTGGTGGTGGACACCTGTAGTTCCAGCTACTCAGGAAGCTAAGGCAGGAGGATCCTTGAGCCCAGGAGGTTGAGGTTACAGCGAGATATCATGATGCCACTGCACTCTTGCTAGGGCAATGGAATGAGACTGTCTCAAAAACAGCAGCAACAACAAAACTATTGCAGTGACAAGGGTTCTTCTATGGGTATAAAATCAAAAAGCCCCCCCCCCAAAGAAAGACCAATGCATCACGTATAATTTGAAATATTTTCGTGTGGCAAAAATGGCATAAGCAAGTCAAAACTGAACTGGTGAAAATATTTGCGACAAATGACAGAGAGAGCATTTTTTTATTAATAAAAGTTTTTCAAAAGGGAAGAGCAAAAGAGAAAAATAGGTGGAGGGTACATGTTTAAACAGGCTCTTTCCAGAGAAAAGAAATACAAATGCATGATAAATGTTTGAAAAGATGCACAACCTCATTCATAACTAAAGGAATAACATTTAAAATAGAAATGAATTTGCTTTTTATCGATTATAGATTGTTATATGTCAAAGGGGGATAGGGAAAGGAGAAAACTCCAATGTCGTTGGCAGTAAAATAGTGCATTCTTTTGGGCGGGAAATTTGGCAATATCTAATACATTCAAGCAATTCTATTTCTAGGTCTTTGTTAGAGGTCATCTTAGTTTTGCATGCAAAGAACCATAAATGAACATAAACAAAATTGCTGAGGTGCAAAGTATAAACATATTTGAAGTTACTAGGTGCTAGTTACTAGGTGCCACATTATTTTCCAAAGAATCGTACCATTTAGGGGCAGCGCCTGTGGCTCACTGGGTAGGGCGCTGGCCCCATGTACCGAGAGTGTTAGGTTCAAACCCGGCCCTGGCCAAATTGCAACAACAACAACAACAACAACAACAACAACAACAAAAATTGTTAAACATTGTGGCGGGTGCCTGTAGTCCCAGCTACTTGGGAGGCTGAGGCAAGAGAATCGCCTAAGCCCAGGAGTTGGACGTTGCTGTGAGCTGTGACACTATGGCATTCTACCGAGGGCGATAAAGTGAGACTCTGTCTCTATTTAAAAAAAAAAAAATTGTACAAATTTAATATTCCATGAGAAGTGTATAAGACTTATTTCTTTTTTTTATTTTGTAGAGACAGAGTCTCACTTTATCACCCTTGGTAGAGTGCCATGGCTTCCCACAGCAACCTCCACCTCCTGGGCTTAGGCAATTCTCTTGCCTCAGCCTCCCGAGTAGCTGCGACTACAGGCGCCCGCCACAATGCCTGGCTATTTTTCTGTTTTTGCAGTTCGCCGAGGCCGGGTTTGAACCCACAACCTTCGGTATATGGGGCCAGTGCCCTACTCGATGAGCCACAGGCGCTGCCCTATAAGACTTATTTCTCTGCTCTTCACCAATACCCAATGTTATCCAACATTTTTATTTTTGCTACTCTGATGTGTAAAAGGGACTCTTACTGTAATTTGCATTTCCTGATTAATAATGAGGTTCATTATCTTTTCATACGTTTATGTTAGCCATTAGGTTTTCTCTTTTACAGAACTGTTTGAACATCTTTTGCCAATTTTTCTATTGGGCTGTTTGACTTGTGGGAGTTCTTAATATATTCTGCATACTAATCTTTTGTCAGTTACATACAATATTTCCTTCCAGTCATGGCACATCTTTTAGCTTTATTTAAGACATCCTTTGTCATACATTAGTTTAAAATTTTAATGTGTAGTCAGATTTATAAAATTCTTCTTTGTGATTTCTGCCTTTAATGTCTTATTTAAGAAATAATTTGCTACCCAAGGTCAAAAAGATTTCATTTATTTTCTTCTAAGACTTTAGAAAAACTCATTATTGTGACAATTTTCAAGTAAATTCAAAAAAATAGAATAAAGCGAGGAATTCCCACATACCTTCCCTTAGTTTTAAAAGCTGTCAACTTCATGTCACTCTCACTTCATCTGTCTCTCCCCCTCCCCTGTCCCTCCTGCTTTTTTCTGCAGTATTTCAGACAAATCCTAGACATCACATCATCAATAGCAATATTGGTTTATAGGTAACAGGAAAAACCTATTTGAGAAAAAGAAATATAAAATGTTTCTTTTCATATTTAATAATCCATTTCTTTCCCATTGATTGAAAATGCTAATCAAGCCATTCATATATACAGATATCTGCTATCTGATTCATATATTTGTGTATGTGTATATGTGTATGTATAAATGTATACATGTGTGATGTATATGGTGCACATATTTATGATAATTAAACAAGGACACTGAACACAGTCCTTGTTTATTTATATATATATTATGTATCTATATCTATATCTATAGAGAGAGATAAATACAGTTTCTCCATTCTAGTTCATTGATTTTTTTTCATTTACTCATGGTAGAATAATTTGCTGTTTAAAATATTTTAGGTTTATTGGAAATATTAATATTTGAGCCAAGGCTTGCTCATTCATTACAATCTTTCAAAATTAACTTGACCATTCTTTTTCTTTTATTGAATTATAAAGAGGTAGATCATGTATTCATTAATGCATTTATGGGGCACAATGTGCTGATTTCATATACATTTTGGAATGCTTACATTGTACTGGTTAATCTATCCCTCACCTCATTTACTTAATTATTGTGTTAAGACATTTATACTCTATACTTGATAGGTCCAACCCCTTGTCATATACACTGTAGGTGTGATCCCACCATTCACCTTCCCTCCATGTGACCTCCCCCCTCCCCTTCCATCCCCTTTCCCTCCTTCATCCTGGACCATAGTTATGATCTATACTTCATATGAAAATGTGAGAGATTGTAAATTGGTTTCATAATAGTACTGAGTACATTGGGTACTTTTTCCTCCATTCTTAAGGTACTTTACTAAGTAGGATATGTTCCAGCTCCATCCATGTAAACATAAAAGAGGTAAATTATGCAGCCTTAAAAAAAATGGAGACTATATCTTGATCATTCTTGACTTGCTACTGATCTCTGTGAATGTTAGAATCAGATTGTCAAGTTCTAAAAAAATCCCCAGATTGTTGAGTTTACAAAAAATTCTAATTTTTCATTTTCATTGGAATTTCCTTAAATTTGTAGATTTATTTGAAGCCAATTCTAATGTTAATTCTCAACCTGTAGAATATGTTGCACTTCTTCATTAATCTATGTTTTTTGTTATTAATAATATTTTATAATTTTTTCTTAAAAATTCTGGAGCTTTATAATTTCTACCACTATTATGAATGGAAATTTAAAAATTACATTTCTAATTTATTATTACTATTGTTACTAGTGTACATGGAGTTGTTGATATTGTAGGTTCATCTTGTGTTCAGTGTCCTTGTTTAATTATCTTATTAATTTTAATCTTTGTAGATTTTCTTGAATTTTCTGTAGACAAAACATAAATTGTGAATAATGATAATTTTGTCTCTTTTTCAATCTTTTCTATATTTTTTTCTATTTCTTGTCTTATTGCATTGGCCAAGACCTTCAGTACAATGGTAAACAGAAGTTGCAATAATGGACATCCTTGTTTTGCTCCTAACTTTAAAAAGATTGCTCCTAAAGCCTCATTTGATGTGATAGCTGCTGTTGGTTTTGGTAAACACACATTTGAGCAGGTTAATTAAGTTTTCTTTCATTTCTTGCTTGCTGAATTTTCCTTCATCTTAAATGTGCATTAATTTTATTAAATACTTTTCTCTGCATCTATGGAGTTCCCACATAGCTATTCTTCTTTAATCTATTGATGGGATGAATTAAGGCTAACCCATCCTTAAGTAATGGGGATAAATACTACTTGACTAAATTGTATTAGGAAAAAATTGCTAGCTTTAGTTAATATGTTATTTCAGCCTTTAGCATTTAAATAAATGATATTGGCCCAAGTTTTCTTTTATGATGTTTTCCTATTTTCCACTTTTGTGGAGAGAATTTTTGTAGTGTGCATATGTTCTCCAGAACACCGTTCAGTTTGTTTTCAAATTTATTGGTATAAAATATTTATTATTCTCTAAGGTTTTTTTTTAATTTTTATTAAATCATAATTGTGTACATTGGTGCAATCATGGGGCACAATGTGCTGACTTTATATACAATGTGAAATATTTTCATTGAACTATTTAACATAGCCAACATGGCCTTTTAATCACTATATGAAGACATTTATAGTCTACATTTTATTCTCTAAGGTTTTTATTACATTTCTGTTTTGTGTCATCTTCTCTCATCCCTTACATGTTCAAGCCTTGCCAACATTTTCTCCCTTTTTGTCCACTTGATTTATCAGTTTCTGAAAGAAGTATATTAGCATTTCTGACCAAGACTGGAGATTTATCAATTTCTCTTATAATACTGTAAATGCGTGCCTTATATAGTTTGAGGCTTTTTTTTTAGATATATACATGTTCAGGATTGCTTTGTCTTCAAGGTGAATTGTGTTTTTTTTTAAATCCCTAATAATAGTTTTTGTTTTAATGCTTATTTTGCCAGACATTAAAATTGCTTTAGAATTTTTGTTACCTGGTATATCTTCTCTGACCTCTTTTAAAAAAGTTTTTAATATTTTTTTTATTTCAGGTTAATGTGAAGGTACAATTAGGTTACAATGCTTTTCTGACTTCTTTCAATTAAAAAAAATTTTTATATTATAGGTGTGGCTAGTGAATGCGATTAAAATAAGTCTAATTTGAGAATACATGATTTTTTTAAACAGTGGAGCATAGTCTATTTATGTTATATGTTACTAATATTTAGATTTATTGTTACCCATTTTCCTATTTAACAGTTTTTTTCTTTGCTTATCTTGTTCTCTTTTCTTTGTTACCTTCCATTTAAATGATGAAGTTTCCTTATGCTTTTGTTTTCCTCTATTGGTTTGGAAGTTACTCACTGTATTGGTATTATTTTAATGATTACCTTTCAATTTCCAACATGTACCAAAAACTCATCTTCAGTTTGTCCACACAATGGGGAAAATAAGCCCAACACCCCTACCTTACAGTGGCTTGTCTCTGAACCGAGATGTCAGGACCTTAGCAGCCTTTTTTTCCTAAGCCAAGAAAGCTTACTACCAATTCCAGGAAAATAGGAAAGAGTCTTCCTTGTACCACCTGCTCTGTAAGTAATTATTATGAATAAATTGGTTTCCTGTCCAAGCCAGGTGAGGCTGTACACAAAGCTAATGGGTTGAAAGTTTAAAATGATTGTATTAGTTTTTTCTTGCTGTGTAACAAATTACTACAAATTTAGTAGCTTAAAACAGCTTCCATTTTTTCCCTCATAGCTCTGTAAGTCAGAAGTCTGGGCAGGCTTGTCTGGGTTCTCTGCTGAGGGTCTCACAGGATGGAAATCAAAATGTTCAAAGACAGGACTCTTCTCTATGGCTCTGGTGAAGAACCCACTTCCTGGCATATGCAGGTTGTTGGCAGAGTCCAGCTCCTACAGTTACAGGATTGAGGTCCCTGTTTTCATGCTGGTTGTCCACTGCAGGCCAGTCTTGACTCTTGTACATGGCCCCCTCCATTTGCAAGCCAGCAATGCTGTATCCAATCCCCTGCATGCTTTGAGCCTCTGCCTTTTCCTTCTGGTGCCAGCTAGAACCAACTCTTTACTTTTGAAGGGCTCACGTGATTTAGTCAGACCCATGTAGATAAATCTTTATTTTAAGTTCAATTGATTAGCAACCTTAATTACATCTGCAAAATACCTTCACGGCAGTAACTGGGTTTGTGTTCAACTGACGAGCCAGGGACTGGGAATCTTGGGTAGTCAGATCCTAGAATTCCACAATGAGGGAAAGAGCAGACACCTGAACTGACCTGGAGAAGGGAGCTGGAAGCATTTTGGATGTTTCTGAGGAAGGGAAGGGAGAGGAAAGGAAGGGAGAGGAAATGAAAGGAAGGGGGGAGGGGAGGGAACAAGAGAAGGGAAGAAGGGAGGGGAGAAGTGGGGAGGGGAGGGAAGGGAAGGGGTCTTTCCTGGTAGTCTAAATTTAGTCTTCATTCTTCCGATTCCCGTCCAGTGAGCGTCAGAGCTAGGCAGAGCACTGGGCACTGGGGACAATGTCTTTTACTTCTCATGGAATAGTGATTCACTCTGGAGCCAGACTGATCTTGCTCACATCCCAAATCTGCCCCCATGATCATGGTCTAATCACGTGCCTGTTGCCTGCTGTCTTCATCTGTCAAACGAGAATGCTGCAGCCTGATCAGCTATCTCATGACAACTACATTCCTGAGAAAACACATTCTCTAAGACTGTCTTTTACAATCAATAGCAGCCACCAACTTAAGTAAAGGAGAAAGTGAAATTATTTCAGTGGCCCTTCCCTGCCCCTGCTCCCCCGAGTAGGTTTCTTCTCAACTTGCTAGTTTGTCCTGGGGATGTCATCGGTGAAGGGGCAGGTGTTGCCAGCTGTGGCCCCTTAGCTAGACTCTGGCTCTGAGTCCATCTGTGTTGGGAGCATTTGTGCTGAAGAAGTGTCTTCAGTGCAGTCCCTTGGTGTTCCCGTTTGCAGCGAAAGGGTGGCTTGAAGATGTACTCACAAAGAACAAGCACTTGGCTCGGTGTCCAGGATGTAGGAAGTACACAGCAAATGTTAGTTGTTATTATTCTTATTATTCATTTTCTCCACCCCAGTTCCTCCAACTGTTCATCAAGAGCTCCCTCTAACTGGGATATCATTCCACTGTGTCTCTGCCCCACACATCTCTTCCCATCCTCCCTTCTCCTTTTGACATTCTTTAGTTTTAAAAATGCCCATTTCCCTCCTGGCTATGAAGGGTCTTTAATCTGGAGGGGGTGGGAGTGTGCGTGGCTTATCTGTGCTGTGAGGTGAGTACTATAAAGGACATGGGTGGGGAGAGAGGAGGGAAGGGGGCTGATTTCACTAGGTTTGGGGGTGGTTGCATTTGGCAGTCACAGACAGGTGATGTGTGGGGCAGAGACACAGTGGAATGATATCCCAGTTAGAGGGAGCAGCAGGCCCAGAAGACTAAAGTTTCCATTCTGACTTTATGCCCTCAGTCCGGCCCACCTGCTCCTGCTAAATCAAGTGGAGAATGTAATTCACAGGCCTAGAGCAGGGCAGGTGCTCAAGGATGGTGGTTCCTGTGGTCCAAGGCCCACTTCTGACGCCATCCTTTCCCTGATGCAAAGAGTGAATTAAGGTGACTTCCCCAAGCTAGTGGTTGTGATATTTTTTCTCCTGTGACTCTGGCTTGGTTTTCTAAGCTTCACTGAATTTTCATAGAAAGCCATTCTGAGAAGTGTTTGTGACCCTGGGGACTATCTGGCAGATAAAATGACCAAAGGGAAGGCTCAGCGTCCATAGCGCAGTGGTTATGGTACCAGTCATGTACACCGAGGCTGGAGGGTTTGAGCCTGGCCTGGGCCTGCTAAAATAACCAAAGGGAGACAAAGGCGGAGCAAGCCCCCAGAGGATGTAGGAAGCAAGGTTAATTATCACCACCTCAGCAGGCTGCGGCCCTGCAGGGCCTGGGAGGCTTTGCAGGGGTCTAGGCCCAGGGGGTTGGGTGGGGGGAGTAAGAGAGTAGGGGAGAAGGGGGGAGGAGCTGCCATCTAGGGCATGTCACATACACCACCTTCCCACCTTGGCTCTCCAATAGCGAGGCTGAGCTCGGGGAGGTTAATAAGGGCAGACTTGGCCTGGGGGCCACCCTGGGGCTGGATTCTGGTGTAGAGAGACTTTCAGTCTGAGCTATCAGTGGGCTGGCCTGGGGAATTCAGATTATTTCATTTCTGAGATTCCACCAGAGGGCCCCCCACTTGGGGGCTGCCAGGCCAGTAAGAAGATCTGGCTCCCAGGGACCTCCTCAGGCAATGGCTGCTATAATAGCCCCTGCCATTTATTGAGCATTTATTCCTCGACGGGCAATCCCATTTTATAGATAATGAAACTGAGGCTCAAAGGGGTGGAGCAGCTTACTGGATGTCACACACAGCATGTAAATAGTGAAGTTATATTTAAAAAAATTATGTCCTCTGTAAATATTTCACATGATATTTCTAAATGATAAGGATTTTTTAAAAAAGGCCATTATCACCCCTAAATGAAATTAACAGTAATTAATTCCTTAATATATCAAAGCCCCATGGGTGTGCACATTTCCCCACCTGTCTGACTCAGGGTCATATATTTGTGATAGGTCTGATGTGAGAGGCACCTAACTATTTGAATCTATTGAGTCTACCTCTGACTCCGTTTTCTCTTATTGCCATCCACCTTTGGCCTTCCTTGGCTTGGAGACTCATCGCACCACTCTCTGCCTCCGTGTTCAGAAGGGATTCTTCCTGTGTGTGTGACTTTCTCCAAAGTTCCTCTTCTAAAGCACACCAGTTACCTTGGATTAGGAGCCCCCCAATGACCTCATTTAAACCAAGTGACGTCCATAAAGACCCTATCTTCCAATGAGGTCACAGATGGTAGGGGTTAAACCCCCAACATGTGAATTTGGAGGGGACCAGTTCAACACATGACACTGGGTGGCCCCAAAGGTTGTGGGGTAAGGGTTAGGAGGGAGGGAAAGGGGCCCCGGGGAGGGGAAAGGTACACAAAATCCAGAAGAGAGAGAGCACGTGATGGGCTGTCCAGCTCAGAGTGGGGACTGTAGGGGAGCAGCAGGGTGGGGTGGAGACTTGGCAGGCGTCAGACCTGGGAGACTCTTGAAGGCCATGGCTAGAATCGCGGTTTGTCCTAGGATAGTGGGAGCCCATGAAGAGTCTGACACAGGGTGTGCCATGATCTGTGTTTTGGATATTTGAACTGGTTTGGAGGATGGAGGCCAAGCTAGCAGGGAGGCAGTGGTGTTGGAGAGAAGCTGAGAGATTTCAGAGATATTTAGCAGGGAGGCTCAGTGGGCCTTGCTGATGGATTGTCCAGAGAGGGGCAAGGACCAGAGGGGGCTCCAGGCTGATGCCCTGGTGTCTGCTTTGTGTGGGTGCTGGTGCAGCCATCGCATACACAAATGAATGAATGTGGTCTGGGGCCTGGGAAGAGGTGACACTCCGCGGTGAGCATACCTTTCATCCCACCCTATCCCAGGGCTCGGGTCCCTTTTGTGGGTTACACCTGGCCGAGAGTAAGTTACTCCCTGGGGAAACTGAGGAGTCCAAACTCTGGGGAAACTGGGAAGGATGGTGGGTTAAAGATGTGCCATGAGGGTGGGGTGCATGAAATTCCCCCTTGTACTTTGGCCTTTTTAGCATCTGTTCAAACAGGAGGGATAGCACTGCCCAAAGAGTCCCTGCACAGCAGAAACTAAGTGATTTCATCACCTGTCTTTTACAATACTATTTACTCAAAATTCGGCCCTCGGGACCTTCCAGGATCTGGGGCAAAGACTTTTCCAGCTTCACCTCCGCTATGTTTGCTCAGCAAGATCCTCCTTGACAGACCACCCCCAGCTCCACCTCGACTCACATGCTGGACTTTCCTACTTGCACACTTTGCTGCAATGACCTGTCCACCTGTCTGCCTCAGTACCACACCCTGCCCCATCTCTGAATGTCAGTGCCTCTCTCCCCCCAAGAAAACCCAACTTTAGGACCAGTTCAAATACCAAGTCCTCTGAAAACTTGTTTTGGGCAGCTCATCCCTTCTCTCTCTTCCTTACATCTGCCTAGCCTTTGAGTACATTTGTACTTCTCTTTCATCTGAGCATTATAACCTTTCTTGTACATATTTTTAATTTTCCTTAGATCACAAGCTTCTTGATGTCAGGCAGAAACATCTGATTGACCTTTGTAATCCCAGAGTCTGAACATAGGGAGGAAAGAAATGAACCAATCGAATACCAGTTACCGCATCCCAGGCTTCACGAGTGAGTTCACAGTTAATTCTTTCTACCATTCAGGTGTGATCAAGGTAGACCCATTTACAGGTGTAAATGCTGAGGCTCAGAGGGAAGGGAGTGATGTGGCAGAGCTCTGAAGCTGGAGCCTTTCCACTTAAGCCAGCTGAGTCAGTGCATGTTGAGTGAATGAGTAAGTGAGTGAGCGAATGAATGAATGAATGGAAGGGTAGAGAATGGGAGACTCAGAAGAGCACACCGGGCTGTTCTTGTTTCAGATGGGAGGTGTGGAATTAGGGTAGCAAAGCTATCCAACACATGGAGTTGGTGGTGAACTGAATTCTTCCCATATCCAGCAAATGCAGCCCCTTTGCCAGTGGCAAGAGGAGTAGAGAAGGCCCTGGATTTTTGTCCAGGCTGACCTCAAGCTGATCACTCCCATGGGGAATGAGAAGGTTGAAGTCTCCGTCTTAGAAGCTCCCCCATCTGCTGACATTCTCTCGGTTACACAGACTGTCCCTCTGAACTCCCAAGGTGACTGATCACCCATCAGTCCTCCTGAGAGCTCAGAGGCGTGGGGTGTGGATCAGCCTCTCTTTCTCCAGCTTCTTTCCAGCGAGGCCTGGGTCATCTCAGGAGTTAACCCAACTTGGAGGGGATGAGCCCATTTCAGTCCAGTCAGGGCTGGGCATGCCACGCTACAGCCACCCCAAGCTAAGCTCTCCTCTTAAATCTGCCCTGCGAAGTGGCATTTTTACTTGTGCCTTATACAGGGAGCAGAGGGTATCGGATTCGATCGTAAACCAGATGCTCTTAAAGTCTATTATCTGATATGGAAATGCTGAGTCCCCAAGTCTCTTCCTTCCAGCTCCCCACCCTTTTAAGCCACAATGATGTCAACACTCCTAGAAAGCCTGTGGCATCAGCTTCGCTCTGTGATTCCCAGGCAGGCTGTGTCCTCTGGCAGGTGAAATTTGAGCAACTGCAAATGATTTTGCTGCAATGCTCTCCCCCCATTCCCCTTTTTCTGTAAAAACGTGTTTCTCTGTTCATTCTATTTTTCTTTTTTTCACTCACTCAAAAATATTGATAATGGCATCCCTGACCCTTCAGGGCCCTCAGCTTCCTGGTAGAAAAGGAAGACCTCAGTTTATCTCCAATTCTATTAATAAGTTTAGGATTCCAGAAGCATCTTTACTGGACTAACCTGCCTTGAGCAAAGGAAATGGATCGACTATCTATTATTTTGTTCGTTAATATTTTGTTGAGAGTTTTTGCATCTTAAGTCCACAGAGAAATTAGTCTGTACTTTTCTTTTTTTATAATTTGTCAGGTTTTGGTATCAAAATTATGCTGCTCTTACAAAGTAACCCAAGTCAGGAAGAGTTTACATCACTTATTAGTGATTTCTCTCTCTTATTCCTTTGATCAGTCTTGCCAGGGGGGTTACCAATACGATTGGTCTTCAGAGAATCGACTTTTGGCTTTGTTAGTCAACTTTACTGCACTCATTTTCTCTTTCAGTAATTTCTGTTTTCTAATTTCCTTGCTCTTCCTGCAGTTTGACTTTGCAGCCTTTTTCTCACTTTTTGAGATGGAAACTCAGGCTCAGTCTTTTTCTTTTCTAATGCATGCAATGAAGGTTATGATTGTCCCACGAAGCACAGTTCTAGCTGTGTCCCATACATTTTGATATGTAGTATGTTCATTATCATTCAGTAAAAGATATTGTTAATTTTAAATGTTGTTTATGCTTTGACCCAAGTGTTATTTAAAACTATATTTCTTTAATTTGAAATACAGAGACCTTTGTAGTCATTTTGTGTGCGTGTTTTGGTATTCATTTTAAGCTTACTTTCACTGTGTTTGGAGTATTCTCTCTGCTTGATTTCACATGTGATCTCAATTCTTTTTTTTTTTTTTTCCCTTACACAGAGTAAGACAGCAACCTCAAACTCTTGGGCTCAATCAAACCTCTTGTCTCAGCCTGTGGAGTAGCTGGGACTACAGGCACCTGCCATGATGCTGGCTAGTTTTTCTATTTTTAGTAGAGGCAGGATCTTGGTCTTGCTCAGGCTGGTCTCAAACTCCTGAGCTCAAGCAATCCAGCCATCTCGGTCTCTTAGAGTGCCAGGATTATAGCATGAGCCACCCCATCTGGAATGATGTCAGTTCTTGAAACCCATTGAGACTTGCACCCTAGCCCTGCTTATGGTTCATTTTGGTAAATCAAAGAATCAAATTTTGGCTTTCTATTGGCTATTTCTATTCACTTTGTTTAGTTTTGGTATCTTTTTCTCACTTTCTTTCACTTCATTTAAATCTCAGAGCTATTCTTCCAAAAGCATTTTAAAGCCTCTTTTTTTTTTTTAGGTAAAGGAACTGAAGAATTGTAGTATATTGATTAAGGGTAGGATTCACGTGCCTAGTTAAGGGCAGGTGTAAGCCATAGGGTTAACCCATCATGGCTCCACCACTTATTAGCAGTTTGATCTTGGGAAAACGTCTTAACCTTTGTGTCTTAATAATTTCCTCATCTGCAAAATGGGGATAATAATGGCACCTGCCTTATAAGAAGCCAGTAAATCAATGAACTAAAATTCATAAAGTACTTATAAGAGTGCCTGATGTATAGTGACTACTACAAAAGTTTTTGTTAAAGAAATAAATTCTTAAAGTTCAGAGGGGAAAGACTTCCTGACTAAGTCTGTTTAGCTCATGCCATATACCAGGTGAGTGGAAAAACTACAGGTCACACCCAAGTGTATTTAACTTGAGATGTTGTACTTTTGTCACTGCACCAGGCTGCCCCCCACCAACCTTACCCCAGATCAGTGACCAGTTCAGGGGTGGCGAGTAGGTTCCCTCTTATTTGCCAGTCTGATGTATTGGGATGGCTCTGGGTTTGAGAAAGGTTCTGAGCTCTGTGTGAGAGGTGCCGTAATGGACAGGATGAGGTAGGGGAGTGGAGATGAGTGGGGTGTATGCGCCATCCTTGGTGTATGGTGAGGGCTACTTTTTCCAGGAGATTCTCTTAACTGCTCATCATGCAGTAAACTCTCCTTTCTTTGAGGCTTTTCATATGTTGATTTAACCATTGAACTTGGAGAAAGGTGGACACACCCATCAGTACCCAGAGCAGCTGAGGAGGAAATGGCCGATTCTACATCTTAGTCAGGAGGAGAAGTAGTTTGAATTTAGGGGGCTTATGTCCTGGAGATCCCAGTGCAAGTGGGGAGATTTTGAGCAGGACTGGAGCTCTTGTCTTATAAACCATCTGTACCTGCTCTACATTTATTCTCTCTCTTCTAAGCTGGGAAGCCATGGATACGTAGACTTTTATATTGCTTGAATATGTATGGGTTCTTTTTCTAGAAAATTGCAAAAACTTGAAGGCAAGAACCTCCCTTGTTCTTCTCTGTGTCCTCTCTAAGTCTTAGCATCAACTTAGCTACATAATATGTACTTAGTGAATCTTATCGAATTGACCTGTTTTTTTTTGTGTGTGTGTGTGTACATAATATGTGAAGATATTGTCCCAGAGTATACAGATGAATTCATTATGTGTGAACTTCTGAAAGCCAGTATAAAACTGGTACCCCCATGTCAGGGCTCAAGTGATGAAAGCCATGCCTTAGACTTGTTTTCATGGGAAATGGAGAAGAGCAGGTAACATTTAATTAGCAATTACTATGGTGGCAGAAATGTAGCAAAAAAGCTTTCATGTCTTTTTTGTTAATCTCATTTAACTCTCAAGTCCCTTTTGAGAGGTGTTATTTGAGCTCAGAGGGAATTATCTGAACTCAGAGAGGTTGAATGATTTGCTTGAGGTTATAGTAAAGCTGAACTGGTAAGTGGCAGTGCTGGGATTTTACTCCAGGTCAATGTGACTCCAGTACCCATAGTCTTCTTCTGTTTGTCTATCTATCCATATATGCTCATCCACTCATCCATCCATCCATCCATGCACCAACTCATCTATCTATTCACCCAACAATCCATCCACTCCCTCACCATCTCATGAATCCATTTATCATCCATCCATCCATCCACCTGCCTCTCTGTTAATTCATCCATGATCCATCTATCCATCCATTTGTTCATTAAATATTTCTTAAACATCTACTATGTACTGTGGACAGGGTCCACAACCTCAGTAGGTACAAACAATAAACGAGTAAGAAACAAACTGAATATCACCCAGCAGGTGGGTGCCAGTGTGTGTGTGTGGGAGGCAGCTCAGACAAGTGGAGGGAGTAGGATGTCCGGAGTCGGGGTGATGTGGGCTTTAGTCCCAGCTCTGTGTTGACTCACTGGCTGACCTTGAGCAAAGCACTTCACCTCTTTGTGCTCCTGTTTCTCGTTAGTAGAATGAAAACAAAGCTTTGGACAAGAAACATGACCTTGAAAGTCCCCCGTAGCCCCACAATTCTATAATTCTAAGTACTTGAGGCATTTTGCTTCCTCATTCTTTTCTTCTTAAATAATGCCATGTGCAATTGCCACAAAAAGCTTAAAACAGGTGCCCAAGAAGCCACAGAAGCAGATTCCTAGTGTCTGAAATTCACAGACTTTGTCACTTTGAGTCAGAGGGCAGTTCACCTGGATTCTGACCTACTTTCATTTGCCTCGGTGGACTTAAGATTCTGAGTCCCAAACAAATCTCATATGGTGAGCCCAGAGCTACATGCTGGGAACGAGGTGGGGTTTATTTGTCAAATCAAGCCCTGCTGTAGAGGCAGAGTCTTTGTGGTTGCACCACTCAGGCACTCAGCAAATATTGTTCCTATCATAGACGAGGACAAAAGTAAACTGCACCCTGAAAGGTCTGTATTACCGCTGGTTTTCAATTTCAGCAACACCTAAAAACCTCCAACACCCCTTCTCCATTTTCATGCCTCTTAACTTAGACATGAGATTTACCACCGTTGACCATCCTTTTTCTCATTAAAAGGAAAAAAAAAACCCACTTCAGACTGCAGAAGTAATGCATTCCCAGTGTTGAAAATGCACCAAAGAATAAATAAGAAAAACGACCACCCATAACCCCACCTCCCACAGATAAACTCGATTAACATTTTATCGTATTTCCTTCTAGTCTGTTTATGGTTTTCAAAGTAGTTGAAATCATACTTTATAACCTTTTTCTATCTTGCTCTTTTACTTAATGTTATATCATTAAGCATTTTTCCATGTCGATAAGAACACTTCATAAGCATCATTTACAATGGCGGCACAATATTCCATCTTGTGGAGGCAGTTCAATTTACTTAGCCAGTCCCCGAAATTCAACATTGAAGTTTCTTTACCCATAATATTTTACTATTATGAATGACACTGTGATGAACACATTTTGTGCATAAATCTTTGTCCACATGTCAGATTATTTTTCTAGGAGAGATATCCAGATCTAAAACTTGCCAATTTGCTTTCCGGAAATACTGTACCCAATTTTTACTCCTTTTGTCTGTCTGAGAGTATCCAGTGCCCCACTTCCCTTTCCGTGCACAGACAATTATCATTAAAGAGAAACTTTGCTAATTTTATAGGCGAAAGAACATCCATTCTTGTTTCACTCTGCCTTTCTGTCATTAGTTCTATGGTCAAACCAATATTATAATATTTACGAGCTATTTTCATTTCTCTTTTTCAAACGGTCTGTTTGTGTTTGATCTTCCCTTCTTTCGAGGTGCTCTCTTCTCTCTGGATTTTTGTCTTAGGCATGAGTTCTCCAAATGAAAAACAAACAAGAAGAACTCAAGAGCAAACAAACCTTCACACTGAATCACAATGTGCTCCCTGCAGAAAAGATGTTTTGGTAACCTATTGCTGTTAGCAAGCTGCTTCCAAACTCAGTGGCTTAAAACATTGTTTTGCTCATGAGTTTTGGGGTCAGGAAATTGGGACAGGCTGGACTGGGCATTTAACCAACTAGTGTGGTATCTGCTGGGACCGCTGGGGCTTCCTCCAAGGCTGCTTCTTCACTCTCAGGTCTGTTACCCTAGTGGGGATGGCTGGAAGGTTGGGCTCAGCTGAGACTATGGACAAAAACAGTTACACGTGTCTTCTTCAGTATAGTGGCCTCAGGGAAGTTGGGCTTCTTCCAAGGACATTCGAGCTCCCAGAGAGAGTGGTTCCAGATTTAAGCAGCAGAAGCTTCTCGTTTCTTAAAGCCTGCGCCTGAAAACTGGCACGGTGTCTTTTTGACTGTGTAATGTTGGTTCAGGCAGCCACGGAGCACACCCAGACTCAAAGAAAGGGCACATACAGCCCACCTCTTGATTGCAGGAAGGTCAAAGAGTTAGCAGCCATCTCTAATCTGCCACAAAATAGTGCCTCTATATTTCAGTATTAAGTTAGCACAGATTAAGAGAGTGGAAGAAGGCAGGGAATAAATGAATGAATGGGTGAATGCTGAGAAGTTACACAATTTTCAGAAAGCCATAGGAGATCACCAGGAGAGCCCAGATTCAAACTCAAGGATATTATTGCTCGTGTTTCGCTGCAGAGATATTCCCTTCCTGCAGAGAAGGGGCTCATCTTTGGCAATATGTGTGGAAACCGGCTCTTCATGTAATGGCATAAAAAGTTCCAGAATAGAGTAATCATCCCTCTCCTTTTCCATCTCCTGAAATAACTGTGTTCTCAGAGGGCAAGCGGGGGGTAAGTGAATTAAACTATCTCGGTCTCAGAGTCAACAACATTGGGTGGTAGATTATACATGTTAATATGCAAAATTTCCCAATCCTTATCTCTCTTCCCTAGGCGGGCGACATGGAGTTATTAGCAGAGCTTGTAATGTTAAGTGTCAGAGGCTGAGATCATGTGGCATGGCAGACTTTACTCATCTCCTGAGAACTTAGTCATTTTCCTGATGCAAAGAGCTTAGCCCAATAAATTCCAGAATGAGGATTGTTTTGGATTTGGTACTATGATGGAAAGGAGTCCTCTGCTCCATTTCGGTGACTTATTCTACACCAAACAAAGGCCATCGTACAACTAACACTCTCCATCAATCCCCCAGTGTAATCAAAATGGACAGCTTCTCATTCATTCATTCATTTATCATTCATTCATCCACCAGTCAGCAAATATCTGTTGAGCACCTCCCATACTTCTGACACTATATAGAGATACAGTGATGAGCAAGAGAGACGTGGCTCAGCGCTCATGGATTTCCCCACAATACTGAACCACAGGAAAAAAGCAGGTGGGGAAGGTGGATGTACTGAGTGCCTACTATGTGCCATGGGTGGTGCTAAGTACTCTGCACATGCAACCCGCTTGTATCCACACATCTCACCCTGGGACTCAGGGATTAATACCCGCTTTTTAGAGGGGAGGAAGCTGAGGCTCAAAGATGGATGTGATTTGGTTGCTGAAGCTCACCCAGCTAGTTAGTGTCAGAGGTAGGGTGGACCTGTGACCCACCTGACTCCAGAGTTAATGCTGTAGGAGTTACAGGGAGAGGACAGCAGAGCTTTCTGACTTCACCGATACTTGTGCTCCATCACCGCTTCAAACCTAGAGCTAAAAAATGACCCAAGGTTAGTTTGCCCCCACCTGTTTTAGCCCTTCTTAGCACGGGCTCTGTACCTCTATGATTCTCTTCCTGAGGTCTCCTAGCCACAGCTGTGAGTCCCTGCAGGCACAGGAGAGGCACGGATTGTCCCCAAACAATGGTGGCTTAGACAGAAGAGTGGGACTTCACCTGTTCCTCTCCTCTTTTGCCTGCCCACATTTCAGTCGGGTTAACTCCTTACTCAGGTCAAAGGCACTGCTCCATGTCTATTCAAAAGACCCATTCCTGGGGAGGAGCCAAGATGGCGATCTGTAGCCAGCTTTCCGCAGAGGTTCCCGTCCAAAAGGAGCGTTAAAGGACAGAAACTCAGCAAGAAAGCCGATGGTTTGGATCTGAGCCACAAGAAAATGTCGACTAGCACACATCAACCCTGCTGGGGAGACCTGAGCCCCCGAGGACACAAAAAGCTACAGAGCACAACACCAAGCGGACGGGAGACTCCTCCCCCAGCCGCCATACAAACAAGCCAGCAGAGTCCAGACGTCCTCCCACCCTACCCCACGGGAGAGACCTTCTAAAAACCAAACCTCCTTCCCCTTCTAGGGTGCTGCAGTGCTCTCCAGCCAGACATAAAACTGTATATACTCTCTACCTGCAAGTCGGAGTTCCTGGTGTTCCCCTCCACTCTCACCCCGAGGTCTGGAGGCCTGTTCCCTCAGAGTCCAGATTCTGGGAGATTTTCTTGAGGGGTGTGGATGGGCACAGACTGTTGCTGAACTGTGCTGGTTTTCCTGCTCGGGAGTGGTGAGAGGGGGAGTGAGCCGAGAGGAGACTTGGCTGGTGGGAGGGTCTCCTGAGACACAAAATGGCAGCCAGCTCCAGGAACAATAGCAGGAGAGCTGCACCCCTGGGGATGTTTTGAGGAGACACTCCCAGTTCAGGGTGGCCAGGGGAAGCAGGCGGCTTCTCCGGTGCTGGTAGAGGCTTCTCCAGTGCCGTGCGGGCAGAGCGGACCGGCAACCAAGGCACATGAAGGATTTGCCTGAGG
>CAUYRH010058688.1:0-16700 GCA_963574655.1 Perodicticus potto
CTCTGAATTCAACTTCTGACATCTCAGCCATTTGCTTATGCAAGGGATCTTGTGCTTCATCTACCTTGTCATTCCTTGGGGGAGTTGACCTACTCTGGTTATTCATATTGCCAGAGTTTTTCTATTGATTCTGCCTCATGATTATTTTTCACTGTTGCCTATGACTGTCCTCAGAGTTGGGGAGTTGTCTCTCCCAGATCAGACCCTGGCAGAATCACTCTGTTGTTACTGGATCTTTGTAGGGACTGACCCTGTGTTTCTAAGGATTTCTCAAACCCTACAGGGTGGGGAGCTTAAATCCTCCTCAGCCTGCTTAGAAGACACTTTAAATTGCTAACTTGGGCTAAGCAGAAGCTTTCCCAGGAAAGCACCGTGGCTGGGATCACTCCTGAAGTGGCTATCCACTTATCCAGTGTGCCAAAACCGGTCTCACCCTATGCCCCTGAGGGCTAAGGCTGCGAGGCATCTCAGTCCTCGCCTTTAGGCTGCTCAGTCACTAGATTACTCACTCCCACCCGATGCTTGTTCTACGACCCTGAGGGTGGAGCTTGCCAGGGCAGTTCTCCCACAGTGGCTCCACACAGCCCACCACCAAACACTAGCAGCTCCATCTGGCTCAGTGGCCCAGTCTGGGGCCCCAGACAACACTCAAAACCCCCCACATTCCTGCCCAAGTTCTCCCAAGCAGTTCAACCGAGTGCCAAGTCCAAAAGAAACCCAAACAGCTCACAGGCAAGGCCCTTCCAGCCTGCAGTCCCACTGTTGCCCCACCCACAGCCGCTGACAGGATCAGACTGAACAAACAGATGCAACCACTTGCCCAATGTCCGCCACTTTTGCCTTCCGCAGGGTGTCCAGAAGTCTCACGCTGTCTCCCTGTGTCCCCAAAGGGAAGTTTCTGGGCAGATCCCACCTGCCAGAGATGCCTGAAGTCCTCTCTCCCCAGTCTCACCACACCCAGCTGCAAGGAAGCTGTTACTCGGCCACCATCTTGCTCCCTCTCCCAAGACTTTATAATTTTAATTGACATATCTACATTTGCCCAGTTAATAAGCCAGGACTCTGCTGCTTTAAGTTGTTGTCAGTAAGTAAATCCACAGGTCTGGTCTGGTCTCCAGGAAATAAATCATTGTTTCAAAGAAAGATATTTTGTCTGCAATTGCAGGCTATAACTATTATGGAAAGTTACCTACAAGTTAGTGCTTCTGATTCCGAGGGGCGGCAGAGGACTTCCAGTGACCTGGCCCTATGTTAGAAGTCTGTCCAAAGCTGCGTGGCCTCCAGCCTGGCCACCATCACTGAGAGGACAATGCACCATTGCCTGACTCCCCACTATGCCAACCACCCCATACTGCTGTGGACATGACCTTCAGAATTGGAATAAGAGCCAAGGACTGGACACACAGTTACAGTAGCTTGATCTAACTCCCATGTTTGCTTCACTTGGACTGTCTCAGAGGATGAAACAATGAGGAGTAAACAAAGAAGGATCCATGGCACTTCTGGGCCTCCAGTTCCCTCCCTGAGCTCCCCCGCTGTGTGATTTGAGAGACTGATCACACATTAAGCAAGAGCTGTGTCCATTGGCAGAGTAGGCAGCCTCTGAGATGAGCCCCTAGCCGTCGCCACCTCCTGGTGTTCATGCCCTTCTGTAATATCCTCCTCCTGAATGTAAACTGGACCTGATAACTCACCTCTAAGATTAGAACATAGTGAAAGTGATACGATGCCCCATCCAAGTTTGGGTTCATGAAGACTGCGGCTTCAGGCCTACACGTTGGCCTTGTTCTGGGTTGTACCCAGCTCTCGGTAAAGCCAGCCACCTTATAAGCTGCACTATGGTAAGAGTTACCATGTAATGAGTAATTAACATTCAGGAAGGACCTGAGGCTTCCAGAAGCCGTGCAGGTGAGTGTGGAAGCAAAGCCATTTCCACTTGAGCCATGAAAGGAGCAGAGCACCCAACAGTACCTGGGTTGCAGCCTTGTGGACACTCAAGTCACAGAGGCCAAGCTGTACCTGGATTTGGGACCCACAGAAACTGTGAGATAACAGGTGTTTGTTGTTTGAAGACACTATGATTTGGGGTTGCTAGAAGTATAGAAATAGGTAACTAATACAATGGGAAACAACTTTCATGGTTGGGTACCAACTGGTGACTTCAAATTCTTCTCAGCACAATCAGCTTTTAATGTTCTCCCTACATACACAGTGCAGGAATTGTGGAACTTCGTAGGCCTCTGATGCAATGGGAGGCAGGATGGGGAAACATTTTCAGCTGGTTCTGTGAGATTTGAAGTGTAAGGAGTTCTGTCTTCACTGTCCTGATATGCCTTCTGTCTGGCCAGGCACCTGCCCCTTCTACAAGAGCAAAATTAATATATTTCTGTCTTCATATCTGATGGCCTCTACTTAATTATAAGAGGATCTTGTGTGTGTGTTTCTTTTCTTCCTCCAATACATACAGGTAATATATTTTCTTTCACATATTGACATAAACTGTCAGCTCCATGACATGAATAAATAAAGAGTACAGCAATGAAAATAACTGTGTACTTAATAGAGATGTGTTTTTATTTTGAGAGACTTTAAAGTCATTATTATATGGTAAGTGTTAAATGGTAAGCAAAAAGGAATGAAAACCAGCTTCGCTTTACTAAATATCAATGGAGCACATCTGCAGCATATAGGACAATTCATTTCCTAACAGAACAATGAAAATAGAAATATGAAAACAGAAATCATTAAAAGCTATTTCAATAAGAGTTATTTTCAATGACTGTCACTTCTCCATTATAATTGCCTCTCATCAATTTTATCTTCTTTGTATAGAGTAATACTCTTTGCAGACAAATACTCCCTCTTTCCCATTTTTTTGAACTTGACTGTCAAGCTCTGAAAAGCTCATGATCGCATTTGGCACTGGAAAAGAGGAAATAAATGATCCTTTGTAAATTAACCCTGCTACAAAAAGGCAATTAAGCCACCAATCTTTCCCGGAGACTCAGAGAGATGATCACTGTGAATAAAGAATGATAACATTACATTTCAGACACACACACACTCAGTCCCTTCCCTCAAATAGCTATATTTTTTCCCAGTTAATATTTGGACAATGAAAAGAATTTGGATCTTAGGACTTACTTGATTGCTGTGGTGATACTTAAAACCTCCTGGAATACAAATGATCTTCCACATATGGACAGACGTATTGTGTATGACACTGTCACCAGATTGACCCTTTCCCCAAAATACATCACTTGGTGCAATTTTGGTCTCATTATAGCCATCTACACAAATGAGACAGCTCCAGCCAGCCAGGTTACCATTGACAGCAAGGCGAGGTGGTGCAGCTTATGCACCTGCTTGCTTATGCACAGCTGCTAAACGAGGGGATTGGGAACAGGTGCCCTACAAGGTTTTTCCAGCTCTGCAATTCGTCTGCTGTACTCTGAGCACAGCAAAGTGGGAAAAGCTCTCCAAGAGAGCTTCATAACCACAAAGAGCTGGAACCATGCACCATTAGCCTGGCCTGTCCACCTGGCTGTGGGATCAAAGCCCCTGATATTCAAGTGACATGAACTGGAGGGTCAACGAGCCCAAGGAGTTGGAGGCTGTTGTAAACAGTCCCTCATGGGAAACTCTGGGTGTTTTAAAGCCCAGTTTGGGTGGTCCCAGAGCCTCCGGAGAAGTACATGATGTCTTCCTGCTTCTCATCAGAAGAGAATGGAGTCATTGGACAAGGTAAGGAGAAGACTGTCATCATCAGGATGCTTCTGAGTCCTACCACCCCATGCCAGCCTTCAGTGGAAAGCTGGGACAAAAGGCTACATGCAGAATGCCCTGATGATTAAGGAGGTCCAGAGTCACAGGACCTGGGTTCATTTCCTAAATCCACTCTTTCTTGTGTGAACTTGGGTGAATAACTCAACTTTTCCTGGGAAATAGGGACAAGTAAAACTTACTTATTTCAGCCTTCAAGACTGACTCCCAAACAAGGAAGGTGTCAAAGACCCCTGTGCTGCCTGTGTCCACTCAGTTTGGTACCACTGCAACCAGGACACAAAACTCAGCCCCTTCTTAGCTTTCATACACACATACACACACACCCAGTGCACCACAACCCACAAGATTTCTGATTGTGGTGAAATGCACCGAAGGCTGACAAAGGAGAGATTTATACCCAGTAGTACACTCCACTTCAAATTAGACTTCAGGGTCAGGTTAAACATTAGATTTTTCTGTTCTTTACATACTTTTTTAGCCCAATGATCATCAAGGAACTTTATGAGCCACTTCCTACTCCAAAAGGGCAAACTGTGCCATATACAGCTGATTTCTTTCTACCTGCACTCACCATCCCACCCCCTTTTCTGTCCTCTCTTTACCTTTCCATTTTTCTTCTCAAAAGCATAAAGGCATTAATCTCATTGCCTCATTCAGAGAATTATCACCATTACCTTGGCTCTCCTGGCTACTATGGAAGCCAGCACCATTTTTTATCTACTCATTGAGGTGGTTTCCTAACAAAGATGGTTTCTTCCAGAAGAGTTGTTCCAGCACCAGCTATTGAAATAATCCCCTAAATGTCTTGCTGCAACTGGATTATTACAGGATCAATCTGCAATAACCAGCCTTGTAATTGACTAAGCATCTTCTCACACACAACCACGTATAATAATTAAGCATATATCTTTTCCGTTTTCTTTTTCTGTGCTTGGTATCAGCAAAATTTCATTGACTGCTCTTTCCCACTTAATTTTATGTATATATATATATATATATATATATATGTATGTATATAATATATTTGTGCAGAAATGTGTACATATTTGTATAGAAATTCTTTCTTTTGCTCTTAAAAACAGAAATTGGAAAAGCTATTAGTCTAATTTATACTGTCTTAAAAATCTAAATTAAAAAATTAGCCCATAAATATGTCAGCAGCTGAAATTACATATATTTTACTATAAGTTTTTTTTTTTTTTCTAATGACATTAAAGACCGTACATGACATAATGCTAAGTGAAAAAAATTGCATGCTGGTTTTGGTCAAACTATTTTGACTTTTTAAAAAATAATTACTCACTGTAGCCTGCCTTCCACACTGATCATTACAAGCCCTTCTGGGATACAGGCAATCCCAATCAACCTGCTGAAACATCAATTTAGCCATATTTCCTCTTCTGCCCTGAAAGACAGCATAACAAGTGAGTCTTTGTTAAATGCAGTCTTAAAGTCAAAGTATACTACATCAAAACAAACAAACAAAAATTCTCCTCATCCATGAAATGCAGAAAATAAAAATATAAGTCATTGGCTTTTCAGACAGTGCAATTTTTACTGTCTTGAAAATATAATTTTAAAAATTAGCCCATAAATATATCAGCAGCTGAAATTACATATATTCTACTACAAGTTTTCTTTTTTCTAATAACATTAAAGACTGTACATGACATAGTGCAAGAGGGGCTCATAAAATCTTTCCTAAGTTAATTTGATTGACTTTCTAAGGTGTGAAGGGCTTCACCAGGCACAAAGGGTACTCCCGGGGTTAAACAAAATGTACAGCAATCAATACAGCAACGTCTGCTAAAAGACTAAGAAAATGTCTTGATACATGCATATACAATGTGTAATGATAGGATCATCATATTCAACTTTTATCCCAATGCAGTATTATAATCATTTTCCAAGTCACTTTAAAAGCCTCCTACAACATTACGTTTATTCATTGTATCAAATAAATGGCCTTGCACGTATTTAAAACAAAAAAAAAGACTAAGAAAATGGAAGTGATTAACTACCCAATGTGATGTAGTCAACCTGGCACGCTGACAATGCTTTCACCATGGAACACGAGGCACAAATCAGTTTCTGATTATTGTAGTCTCTAAACCATCATCTGAAGACATCTTCCTGAAAAGAAAACAAAACATTAAATTGGTTAAAGTGCTCTGTGGTCATAAAAGTTTAAAGATGACTCTCTCTTTACACAATGACCCTAGATTGTGTAGGAATTAAGGTGCATTGCACTTCAAAAAAAATTTACATTTGCCACATTATTTATACATAATGTGACAGTTATTTGTTCCTTCTCACAGAGTCCTCTTGCTTGAGAAGGTTCACGAGTGTCATTTGAGAAAATTGAATCAACGTGCCTTCCACTTAGAAATAATTCTCCCTTTACAGAACAAGCCGTGTTTTCTGTCTTTTCTTTGCATTTTCTTTACCATCCTCAGAACCATTTTCAGAAGAGCAGAAGGTTTATGGTCTCTGCTTCTAGGGCTCCTGCTGTTTCTGTTTATTTACCACCTGACGTCTTAATTCCCTGTTTGTAACAGCACCATTGGCTACTGTGGAGATAATTTTGACATAATCCTCCCAGAATTATGACAGGCACAGAGATCACAGAAAAGTAGATGAAATTTTACAGTGGGTCCTAAATGACAAAGAAGAACCAAAAATAGGGTAATTTTCAGCCTAATTATCTGTGCTATCTTTATTACACTTAAAAAATAAAATTCATCCATTTATTTTCTCCTTATTGAGCTTTCAGAACTCATTTCCAAGGTTATTATTGCTGTTATTAACCTCTTCACAGCTAGAGTTCTGACAAGGGAGTCACTTTACAAATGTCAGAACTAAAAGTTGGTTGCGTTGAAGTGGGCGAAATGTCTAAATGTATCAGCAGGACTCCAAGACCACTCAGAAATAAATCTTACACCTACGTTTCATCTCCTCCTTTTCCAAGGTAGAGCATTTGCTGCTGCCTCAGTTCAACATCAGAAAGAACAATTCAAGTAAGTGAAAGCTTTACCATGAGCCTCTGCTGAATCTCAATGTAAAATGCAGAGCAGCACACCATGCAATCAAATAGAAGAAATATCCCCACAATGCTTCCCTTGAGTGTTGGCAAACACAGATGGGCTGGAGGAGAGCCAGGGACAGCCTTAGGAATTGCAAAACCTTAGCTGTGCCTGCTTCCTGGGTTTCTATGATGCCCAGTTTCTTGGTTTACTTTCAATTTTCCACACTGGCTTCTATCCCTCAGAAACACTTAAAACCATTCTTCAGGCCAATCTGATGTCCCAAAGACAGAGTAAAAGGAAGCCGTGCTCTAGAGGCTGGGGACATGTTTTAGCCTAGCTATTAGAAAAACCCAATTACTATTAAAATGACTGCCCCACTCCAGGTCACTCTCCAGTCCAAGACTGGAGGGAAAGACTGTCCTGCAGGCCTTCCAGAAGCAAGCTCTGGGGTGAACACGCGGCAGGGAACTGCAGGTGCCTAGGAACTGAGACCCCTCACTCCTTCACCACAAGGAGCTGAATTCTTCAACGAATCATGTGAGATTGGAAGAAGAACCCACCCCCACCCCAAACTCCAGAAAAGACCATCGTCCAGCCAATACCTTGATTGTAGCCTTGTGAGACTTGGAAAGCTGTGCCAGACCCCTGACCCACAGAAACTGTGAGATAACAAATGTGTGCTGTGTTGAGCCACTAAATTTATGATAAATCTTTATGCCACATTAGACAACTAATGCAGGACCCAGGAAAATATTCACATTGGAAAAACATCTGCATGACCACTGGAAATCAAGGATTGGTGCAACCTATAGTCTGGAAATCTAGGGGACTTAATTCTTCTGATAGAGTCTACGTGGTCCTGGGTCAAAGGATGATGTTGAAAGCTGCCCTCTTCCTGAGAGCAACCTTTCTGGAAGGTAGAAAAGGGAATTAATAGACCCCCGCCCAGTGACACCTCTGTATCAGTGAAAATGCATTTGGATGTGAACAAAGAAAAGCATAACTCCAAGCATCTTAACAATAAGGGAAATTTAGTAATTTAGGGAAACATAAATGTAGAGAAATGTCTTTCTAGAGTTTGAGAACTGATTCAGCTACTCAGGAATTCACTAAAGCCCAGTTTTGTTTTGCTTTGTTTAACTTTACTCTCCCTGTCACAATGTCAGATATATCCTACAACAGGCTGCTATAGCCTCAGACTATAGCCTAGCAACAGTTCCCACTGCTGCCTGGGAACTATTCCTCTTTCACATCTACTAGGAAAGAGTGTCTTTGTCCCAGAATGCTCAGCAAAATCCCTGAGAGATGCACCAATTGGGCTGGCTTAGGTCATATGACCATCTCTTCAACCAATCCTTACAGCCTGGGGATTGGAATGTGCATTTAGCTTAGCCAAGGTCAAGTGTTTCATGGCTTCCACTCCCAGTTCCCAGCCCCCCACTACAAGACTCAGAAGGAAGGACCACACTGGGAACTTGGGGGAAGCCCAGGTCTTTGGGACCTCTCATTTCCACCACAGCAGCCATGTGGGAAGGCCCCAGACTCTACTCCTGGTAAAAAGTCTCAGCAAGCAGAGGACTGTGCAGGCTGTCCTTGAAAATAAGTGCAAGGACACGCAGCTTATAGGCTGGTTGTGGCTATACCTGTGGCTCTAGATCAGGTGTTTTTAAACTTTTTTTAATCTCATGGCACACTTGAACTTATAGTTAAATTTCCACAGCACACTTAAATTCCATTGATTAAAAAAAGAGTTAAAAAATATGGACTTACTGTGCTTTGAACTTGTTTTGAAAATAATTTAATTAATGCTCTTTAAAATTTTTCATGGTATGCTAGTTGAAAATCACTGCCCTAGATCCTTGTCTCTTAGCCTCCAAAATTTCTGAGCAATTAAATTAAATTAAATCTGATAGAGCCGGGCTGGGCGCAATGGCTCATGCCTGTAATCCTAGCACACTGGGAGGCCAAGGCAGGTGGATTGCCTGAGCTCACAAGTTCAAGACCAGCCTGAGCAAGAGTGAAACCTCAACCCTAAAAATAGCCAGGCATTGTGGTGGGTGCCTGCAATCCCAGCTACTTGGGAGGCTGAGGCAAGAGAATTGCTTGCACCCAAGAGTTAGAGGTTACTGTGAGCTATGACACTACAGCACTTTATAGAAGGTGACAAAGTGTGAGTGTGTCTCAAAAAAAACAAAATTAAATCTGGTGATGCAACTTCATTTTTCTCATTTCTTCCTTCCAAACAGATTCTATTGGCGATATTCTAGTATAAAGCCACACATTACTTTATGGAACCCCGTCCGATCTTTTCTTGACCATAAATCAATGCCAGGCAACCAAGGCTATCCCTCTATAAGGAATAGCAAATAGAACAGCTACAGGGCCTTGTTAAATAGCTTGCAGGTCATAAGAATAATGCAAACAAGTCTTCTAAGATGGCTAAGATATTAACAAGATATTAATCATCTTAAATATGGAATTGTTGGAGTTTCATTACGCTAAAACCTAAAAAGAAGCTCACATAAAAATCGTACCTCTTTTAAACAACTAGAAAGAAAATTTTTTTTTAGAAATCTGCCAATTCAAATCCCAAAAGTAAGCAAACCAGAATGCCATCTTTTGGCACAGACACAATTTTTAAAGAACACTTTTTATTGAACCAAAACATACATGAACATAAAACCACATGTACGTTAAGAGAAGTGCACGGGTGCACAAGCTCCCACTGTGAGAACACACTCTGCTTCCAGTACTCAGATCTGAAAATTGAACCTGAAGCATCCCAGAAGGGAGACTCTCGACTTGCAGCCACCACCTTCCCCTCAAAGATCAAACCCCTACTCTGACTTCTAATACCACGGATAAGCTTTACCTGTTCTTGACATTAATGTAAATGGAATCATATAGTCTGGCTTCTTTTACTAAACATTATGTTTCGGAGTAGATCCATTATAGAAACCCATAGATGTCAATGTGTTCATTTATCTGTTGATGATGGACATCTTATTCAAATGGGTCCTGGGATTGTTTCCAGTTTGAGGCCATTACTTATCATGCTTCTAGAAGAAATAAAACCCCACCAGCACAATGATCAATAGCAACAACTTCAGCCTGTGTTGGGAAGACTATAGGGAGTGGCAGAGACTGTGGTGAACTGGTTGGTGCTAGACCCATATCAAACAGGGAGCCTGTCCTCAGATCCAGTCCTTTGATCCATAGGAGAGAATGGGAATGTGAAGGGAGTGTTGCCAGATTGATTCACCTGAAAAGAAAATAAAAGAAAAGCTTACAATCTATGTTTCTATAAAATCTCCTAATTTCTAATGTTGGGTTAATGTTCTTAAAGCCAAAGGCTCAATCCAAAGCTTGCCGCCTCAGATATGAATATTCATGATAGAAAAGCAGCTTGTCAGTCTTTAGATTTCAGTTGCAGCACCTCCCTGGTGATTCTCCCCTCAACCAAAACATCCCAGTTGAGAAACACAAAGAGTAGGCAATGAATTCTGCTCCCCTTCAGAATTAGAGAGAAATCCCGTGTCATATTGAGATATAAAAGGCCACATTCACTGCCAATGGGGTTGCCTTGGGTCTGGAAATAGAAGCTGACTCCAGGGCATCCCTTTTCCCACCCGAAATGCCTCCCTGTTCCCATCTTCTTGACAGATCAGGTCAAAGTGGCACTATTTTTTTCCTGATGAGCCTTTGCGACCTTTCTGTAAGACTCTTAATTTTCTTCTTCCAGTTACAACCAGAGGTCAAAAAGTTTTGCATTAGGATCAAATATTCCATCACCACTATCCCCCTGGAAGAGACAGTTTGATGGACAGTCACCATGCAGGAGGGGACTGGTGGATAAAGCACATCATTTTGAGACAGGCTTGGCAGAAGCTCAGACTGTTTGATGCAGGTTTGATGCTGGCAAAATAGATGTTCCCAACATTCCACAGCTGATTTGGTGGCAGTGATGGTCATAGTAATGGTGAAGGGAAAAGATCAAGTCATTTTTCAAAGTTCTAAGAAATGATGTTCTAATGAGACCAATAGGAGAGAATTAAAGCGAATAAAGCAAAGCATCTATAAATTAGGCTTTCTTAAATTTTTCCTAAGGCAGCAGTTCTCAAATTTTAACAAGTATAAAAATCACCTGGAAGGGTTTTTAAAAACATAAACTTCTTCTGCCATCCCCAGAATTTCTGAGGGGGACTGGGGTAGAGAATTATTCTTTGTAACAAGTTCCTAAGGGGTGTTGATCTTTTGGCCTAATTACCCCACTTTGACAATCACTGACCTTAAGGAGCCTTCACAGTAATTATCTGTAATGATTCCAAGCCATGAAAATTTCAGTAAATTAGAATTAATTATAATTTGTTTGAATTTGTTTTGATAAAGTCTACAGAAACTTTTTCAACACTGCATAAAGATGCATTATCTCTACCTAGACACCAAATAAATATTCTTAGGGGTACTGATTGGATGAGAATGCTGGTAGATACAAATGCTTTTCTATTTGCATTTTAATTATTTCAAAACTAATGCTCACAAATTTGTCCCTTTGTACAGCAATCATTTCCTCTATGATTCAAGGTTTATCAAAGCATCCCATTAATAAAATAGATCAACACAAAATGTTTTAAGATGTGAAGAAAGTAAGATTCCAGAGAATGAGCCTCACATCTTCAGAGAAAATAAACTGAGTGAACCCTAGAACTGCCTCTGTGAACGATCAGTGATGATTATTGAACACTAAGGGGAAGTAAAATGCCGCATTTTTGCATCGTTTCTGATGACCTGTATTGGATCAGCCATTGTTCACCTAACTTCTACCCAGCTTAGATTCCTCACCTGCTTCCCTTCAGGCTTTTCATAAACAAATAACTAGAAAGGTCTCCAAGGAGGGGAGAGGCTAGTTCCTCATTTCAGTTCCTATCAGTGTTGCTTGCACTCAGCTGGGCATGGCCCATTGTCACAGGTGTGGCACCTGCTGCTTGGAGCCCTCGCCTGGCAGCTCACTCTGTGCTTCTCCGGACTCTGCGGATTATCAGCGCCCACCTGGACCGTGTCACGTTCAGCCCCAGACCCTTCCACAGGTAGTCAAGGCAACTTTCCCCTGCGCTCTGGGTTTCCTTCTTGCACTGTTTGTCCTGCTCCTGTTGCTACTGGCTTCTCTTGGTCTCGTTTTGCTGGTCTTTCCAGGTCTAATTAGAATCAGTGAATCATTAATCCATGTGGTTTAATTTCTAGTAGAAGAAGATCATTTCCCGAACAGCGTGGGTGGGTGCTTGCTGAATTCTTAAGGCTTGGGAGGTCAAAGGCTAGTGACTTTTCTTTACAATGATTATATATTGATTTAGTCTTTTCATCATAAAGGAGAACAGGATGAACTGACTGACTCCTTATGGGAGCTACTAGGCGTAGGTGTTTAGAGGCCTCCCGGGAGCCTCAGCCATTATTTCATTTAATTCCTGCAACAAGCCTATGAGGGAGGCTTTGATGCCCTTTTTATAAATGCTGCCCAGAGGCTGGCAGAGAAGTGGCTTGTCCTAGGTCACAGGCTAGTTGGCAGTGAGACTGGGAGAGAAACCAGATCTGTTTACTCCGGCTCGGGCTTTTCTTACCTCTCTGCAAATCTCCTCCCAAAGCCCTGCTGTATTTAAAGTTTCTCCGTGTCTGCGGTGAGTCATGTCGGCAGCTGCTATTTCTTGTTTCCAATGTTTAAGATACTGACAAATAATACTTAAAAACTTAAATCCTATTGGACATAAATAAACCTCCTACCAGACAACTAGAAAGGAAACTCAAAAGTGTATCCTATCTCCTCAAAAGAGGAGCTAAAAGTCCAAAAAGACAGACTAAGAATGCTGATCTGACTATTATGCGAATGCCTACGTGAGTATACCGAATTTCTTCAACATTGTTGCTGCCTAAAACTTGGACAATCCTCTAAAAGAAAAAAATAATAGAAAGCCCTGGGCATATATCTGCATGAAAGTACCTATAATGCTGATGTTCAGCTCAGACACTTGCTTATGGGGAGAATGAGGAACCGGGCCCTCCATGAAGCAGCAACGCACTGAATTTTATCAGTGCTCAGAACAGACCTCTTCATTCTTCTCCAGCAAAGTTGATATCAACCTCTAAAGCAGCAGCCAGAAATTACCAATCTAAAAACATGACGAGTTCAACCTCACCTTAAGTATAGGTAAGTCACTGTTCCAGCTGGTATTACCCACTTGCCCCCACCACCCTATGAAGGATTCCCGGTGCATTTCAGTTCTATAACAAAAAATATTCAAGCCAACCCAACATTAAGAATTTCCAATTTCTTTTGTAAATCAGAGTTGAGTTGACTTTAGTTGGTGTTTTAGTAGCACTTTGCACAACTTTCTGGGCTAAAATCTGATACCAGCTAATTTCATTTGAACTTACACAAAATGAGAGAAGTAAATTTGAAAGTAGTAAACATGAGAGGTAAACAGTCCCCAAATCAATGTCATGTTTTAACATTGGGCTCCTCCTCTTTACTGATAAGACTAAATCTAAAAGCCCATTAATTCTTTCTACATGAGGTTGTTAGACTTCTGTACCTGAAACAGATTAAAAGAAACAAAGAGAGAATGGTTGCCATGGGCAAGTACACAGAATGTAATGGAAGGAATGAATAAAAATTAGGGAGTACAGTACTAGTGTGGGGCCATGTGGTGTGGGGGAAATTAGCAGAAGCTATACAAACATGGAATAGTCATTGTCTTGGGCACGGAACAACGGTAAACATAGCAATAACCGTGTGAAAAGCACTATGAGAAATAGTCAAGTCAGGTCTTGAGGAAAAGGTTTATTGGTATTCAGTAGTCTCTATCTAGCACTGAAGAAGTCAGTAAATGGTATACTCTAGAAAAAAGCTCTACTGAAAAGTGTTGTTAATGCAATTAAAATTAGATAACACTTAAAAAAGTAAATTATTAGCCACCCTCAAAATCTGGCTATCTAATATGGTCATTCCCAAAGGGTTACAGATGGCTGGGTTTCACCATAGAATGTTGGACTCACTAAAACCACAATTGGAGATCCCAGGATGTGAACTGCTGATGTTCCATCTACCATCGTACATAATCTGAGCCATCTTCCATGCTGTCCATAGAGATTCTACCTTCTCTCCCACAGTCCCATACCTAGTCCTTAAATGATCAAATGTGGCTATCTGCAGTAATAGATAGGATAGGCAAGGACTGATGTGTTTCCACATGCCAATAGCTTCTTCATGCAGGAAACTACAGAACAATAGAAATATAAGTAGCTTCCATGAATCAAATTGTCAGATGACAGAATCAGTTTTGCTTGAATATGACAGGAGTTTAATCAGGAACTAATTCTGAATGCATGGATCTTGAAAATCACATGAAGTGGGGCACCTAGTGACATCTGGACTTTTCTTTTCAAACTTGCAAGTCATTTTTCCAAAACATGGGGAATGGATGGAATCAGAAATATTTTTTGTCAGATACTTCATGTCAATTATCTTTGAAACTGTGTCTCATTCCATTATAAAACTTGAGGGAAGAGGCCTTGTTTTCCTTGTTCTTATATCCCAGGAATGCACCAAGTGCATATGTACATATATACACAGATGTAGAAGGTAAGGAGAATTTAATGTATGTTTGATTCTCTTAAAAACAGAATAATCAGCTATAAGTTGTTGGTTTCATTTCCAGGTTTTCTAGATGATTCCAAGTATTATATCTCTATTTTTGTGCTGTCTTGACCACTATGGCCTTGTAATAAAGCCTAAAATCTGGTATGGTGATACCCCTGGGTGTTCTTTAATTTCTTTAAAAGGCTGAAGGCACGGCAGTGCCCATAGCTCAGTGGGTAGGGTGACAGCCACATATACCGAGGCTGGCGGGTCCAAACCTGGCCCTTGCCAGCTAAAACAACAGTGGCAACCACAACAAAAAATAGCCAGGCATTGTGGCGGGTGACTATAGTCCCAGGTACTTGGGAGGCTGAGGCAAGAGAATCGCTTAAGCCCAGGAGTTTGAGGTTGCTGTGAGCTGTGACGTCACACCACTCTACCCAGGGCAACAGCTTAAGACTCTGTCACAAAAAAAAAAAAAAAACTGAAGGCACAAAAACAACCATGAGAGAGAGATCCAAAGACGTTTTATTTCTGGAATGAACTGAGTGATTCCTATTGCTCTAATTTAGAAATTTTTGAGATTTGACCCTGGACATGATGTAGGGAGATGGAGTGGTTACTCATAGGGAAACACCTGGTTCTCTCCTAGGGAACAATGCACTTCACAGATGGGCAGTGATGGAATAAAGCTATCTACAATTAATTGAGGAATAAGAGAGTTCAATCTGGAAACAGCGTGTGAGGTCAATCTGTACCCCTGGGCAAGTTTCTGACAGATTGTGAGCCTCCCCCCTCGAATGCCCTTCACACTCCTCTCCCTCAGTAGTCATTTTGATATTTGATCTTTTGCGCAGCAGATGAATTAATTAACAACTTGCTTGTGCAGATGAAATGCTAGAAGAAAACAGTTGCAGGCTATCAACACCATAGCCTAAGTGGAAGGGCACCTCGATATCAAGTGTCCAAAACATTTTTACTCAAAGTACGTTGAGGGAGTGCTGAGTGAGAGACATGCCGTTATAATTCACCAAGATGGGGGAATTCTTTAGAAGCCAAGCAGAGAATGAGAGCAGAAGGTAACAAACTGATAAGAACCACAAGCCACTGGGCTCAGCCGGTCCTGCTATTTTTAAAAAGCATCTGGTAGAATTTCTCTGTGACACCCTGCACTCTTCTTTCTCAAAAATGCAAGCTCACTTAAGACTGGAAGCAGCACGTTAAATTCAGAAATAGGGCTGATAAAATAGAGAGAAGCTATTGTATTAGAGATCAGTGAGAATCTTGACAGTTTTACCACCATGTGCTTAAGGTTAAAACACTGAACTGAATCAATAAAAAGGTGAAAGTTAATCCTAAAAAGAAAACCAAAAAACTGGAGTTATTTTTTTTTCTGCTTATTGCTTCTTTTATCACACTCTTTAAGAAGCCCAAAATACGAGGTTCGAGAGTTCACTGTGTTCTGGCTGGCAGGCCCATAATACTGAATTATAGCATCATGCCTACCTGTCCAATATTCTATCTCTACCTTTGACCATCATCAAAAAACTTATCAAACTTCAGATAACTGTTTGTAAAACTATTCCTATAAAATCCAACAGAAAGCAAGGTGTTAAAACTTTGCTGGAGGCCTAAGTTTTGCAGGGTATAGCTATAGTTAAGAATTAACCAGCTTCTGCCATTGCTGCCTACTTTCCTATAACTTCTTATTGTTTAAAAATCTGGTCACAAGGTTTCTAACTTCCCTAATTGCTTCTATAGACAACACCTCTATTGCGGATGTTTTCCGGACCCTACATTCCTATGGGCACACTGACGCCAGCAGGATCAGTGATCCGCATGGTGGAGTTGACTCAATCAGTCCCAAGGCCCCTGCTGAGAAACTGACTCAGCCCAAGAATGCTGTTTCTACATACCTGCGACTTTACCCCCAATCCAACCAAACAGCCATGCCAATTCCCCAGCCCCCTGCCCACCAAATTCCCCTTAAAATCACCAGCCTAGAGAAATTTCACATGTCTCTTCATTCTTCTTCCAGAGATGGTTGAATTTTCTCTGCCGTAGCACCTGCTATCTGAGTGCGTTGATTCTTTTCTGCACAGGAGGCAAAACGAACCAGGTTAGGTGATGACATTTTCTTTATTTTATTTTTTTTTTATTAAATCATGGCTGTGTACATTAGTGCAATCAAGGGGTACAATGTGCTGGCTTCATATACAATCTGAAATGTTTTCATCAAACTGTTTAACATACCCTTC
>CAUYRH010058691.1:0-29774 GCA_963574655.1 Perodicticus potto
CCACATTAACTATGGAGTCAAAGGGGATGTGGCAGTTATTCGAATTAACTCACCCAATTCAAAGGTAAATACGCTGAGTAAAGAAGTACATTCAGAGTTCATAGAAGTAATGAATGAAATCTGGGCTAGTGATCAAATCAGAAGTGCCGTCCTTATCTCATCAAAGCCAGGCTGCTTTATTGCAGGTGCTGATATCAACATGTTAACTGCTTGCAAGACCCCCCAAGAAATAACACAAATATCACAGGAAGCACAGAAAACATTTGAGAAACTTGAAAAGTCCACAAAGCCTGTCGTGGCTGCCATCAGTGGATCCTGCTTGGAAGGAGGACTTGAGCTTGCTATTTCATGCCACTACAGAATAGCAACAAAAGATAGAAAAACAGTATTAGGTGCCCCTGAAGTCTTGCTGGGGATCTTACCAGGAGCAGGAGGCACACAAAGGCTGCCCAAAATGGTGAGTTTAAGACCCTCCTTGTACACTTTAGAATTTCAGTATCTGTATTCTGCTTTACATCTATTTCCTCTTGTATGAAATGTGTAATAATGGCCAATCATTATAGAATTTAGAAACCAAATAAAATATGAGTATGTAAGATCACTAACAGATTTTTATTCATGGTATTTATTTTTTCAATTCCACAAAATTATTGATTAAGATTCTTCCCTGAAGAAGTATAAAGATAAATAAGATACACATCTTGTTTTTCTGGTAATTATAGTTTAATTCATCCTTTTTCCGTGTAGTACCATCTTAAGTTTTTCAAAATCATGGAGCATATTTGATTTGGATGATTTCACTGCTATAGTCTATGGAATCAAAAGAAGCCCAGCAGGCTTTTGAATTTTTTTTTTTTTTTATTTGTACAGACAGAGTCTCACTTTATTGCCCTCTGTAGAGTGCCGTGGAGTCACACAGCTCACAGCAACCTCCAACTCCTGGGCTTAGGCGATTCTTTTGCCTCAGCCTCCTGAGTAGCTGGGACTACAGGCGCCCGCCACAACACCTGGCTATTTTTCTGTTTTTTGCAGTTCGGGCCGAGGCCGGGTTTGAACTCGCCACCTTTGGTGTATGGGGCTGGCACCCTACTCGCTGAGCCACAAGCGCCGCCCAGGCTTTTGAATTTTTAAGAAGAGGGGGAAGGACAGTCAGACCTGGGGGCTGCAGAGCAATTTTAATATCAAAGTTGCAACCAGCTGAACCTCGTAGCTTCTGGTACTGCAGATTCCTCAATGAAACAAGGTCCAGAAGAAACTCTCTTTGCAGGAAAGTTGATATGAACTGAGTATAAAAAAAAAATAATTAAATAAGTTTAGGTGTTAGGTGTTAGTTTTCTAATAATAAATGCAGGCATTCCCAGACTCACAAACATCTGACTTACATACAATTTGTATGTACAAACAGAGGCCATTACAGGTAATGGGTAAATGTACCTGTTCCAACTTACATACAAATTCAATTTAAGAATAAACCTAAAGATCCTGTCTCTTTTGTAATCCAGGTTATCCAGGGACTGCCTGTAATGTTTTCTTAGGAATGTCAAGAGGATTTATTGAAAGAATAAATAAGTATATATGTGTATAGAAGATATTTGTTGAGGTTTTTTTTTTCTCCTTCTTTTAAACTATAGTTCTAACAACTTTCAAATACTAACCTTAAACTATAATTCATAGTTTTAACAAAAAAACTATAGTTATGATTTATTATTCGAATGTTGCTAGAAGCCATTTTTCTAATATAACTCATAAGAAGTCCTAGCTGAGTTCTTTTTTTGCTAAACCTAAAATTCTTTCTAAAGATATCAAAAAACATTAGGTTTCTCAGTGTCTCCACTAGCTTCACTATAGGAATTCCAAGTATTACATAAATCATAGAAAAGAAACTCAGAATGACATAAATGTACAATTTTAGAAAACATGAATTTTTTTTTTCTGAGGCAAAGTCTGTCTCTGTTGCCCTGAGTAAAGTGCTGTCATCATAGCTCACAGCAACCTAAACTCTTGGGCTCAAGTGATCCTCCTGCCTCAGCCTCCTAAGTAGGTGGAACAGGTGCCCTCCACATGCCCAACTATTTTTAGTAAAGATGGAGTCTCACTCTTGCTCAGGCTGATCTTGAACTCCTAAGGTCTAGGAATCCATGTACCTTGGCCTCCCAGAGTGCTTAGGATTATAGGCATGAGGTACCACACCTGGCCAGAAAAATGAAATTCTTTAGTTTATCAATTCCATAAGACAGAAATCCTGCATATTGAATTAAAAGAAATAACAGACATTTTTGCATCAATTAGAGGTATCTCATTCTCAAAGTTACCTAAATGTGTATCAATTTGTAAAATTTAACTTACTGATACGAAGTATAAAAATCCCATTCAACTTTTTTCATTTAATGATTGCTCATTTGACAATTTGTATTGTTGTCACCCTTAATTTTTTCCCCTGTACTCTGATCCTTGTTTGCATGTTAGGTGGGCGTGCCTGCTGCTTTTGACATTATGCTGACTGGTAGAAACATTCGTGCAGACAGAGCAAAGAAAATGGGACTGGTTGACCAACTGGTGGAACCCCTTGGTAAGTGTTGCCATGTCTCAGATTTGAGCCTTGTAAAGTTATTCATTTTGGTGTTGCGGTGGAGTGTGAGGGCGCCTCTTCTGGACACACATGCGCACTTGTCATCACTCAAGAGATGGATGGCTGCCGTGTCTGGGATTGGGTTTGGAGTGTCTAGTGACAGGGGTTGAGGGTCTGTGCAGGGCCCAGGGACACAGGCTTGAAGGTCTGTGCAGGCCCCGGTGTCAGCTGCAACCTAGAAGGCTCCAGCAAATGGTTAGGGCCCCTCAGGGACCAGTCCTTCGTGGGCCTGTTGCAGACAAAGAATCTCAGTTGGGAGAAGTTGGTTGATGTGCTGAGGGCAGTTGTGGTGGAACAGAAAGGACCTCTAGTGATGCTGAATAAACACAAGGTCTGCCAATAACAGGAAAACCAGAAGAGATGACAGTGTTCTCAGTGCTGCCAGAGCTGAGCCAGTCCCTGGGGCTTGGGAAGCAGGAGCTCCAGGTTGTCCAAGCACCTGGGAAGGAGACCTCTGGGCTTGTATTCCTTTCCAGTTGTCCCTGGACAGCAAGTTGTCTTCAGAAGTTCTTTAGCCTCTCACAGAGACTGACAGCCACCTACTGTGCTGTCACCGATGGGATCCCAGCTGTTTCTGAGGGGAAGATCCAAGCAGCACTGAAACTGCAATCTTGTAGTTCTAGTAGGGAACCCATCCCGGAAGGACATCCTAGAAGGTGTCAAGAAGACCTCAGCCACTTCATGTGGTGGCCATAGGCTCTGGCTGTGCCTTGGTCCAGCTGGAGCCACTGACAGTATTCCCCAGTCAGCCCTAGGTACACATGATACTACAGCTCTGTCCTGTGCTTGGTGACCACATGTACTCTGCTCGAGTGGGCACTGTCCTGGGCCAGCGCTTCTTGCTGCCACCTGAGAGCACCAAGCCCCAAAGACAGGTCCTGGATAAAACCCTCCACAGACGCCGCCACCTGACTCCCTCCCAGGCTGCTCAGCTGCCCTCGTACCTCCACCTGCATTGCCTCCTCATCCCAGGCCCCAGGCCCAGGGACACCCCCATCGAGCTCCTGGCACCCTTGCCCCCTTATTTCTCCAGGACCCTCCAGTGCCTGGGGCTCTACCAACAATAGTCCCCCTCTATTCCTGACCTCCCGCTGGAAAGCAGGGTGGGGAGCTGCACCAGACCCAAAGAGAACGAGGTCAGTGTTCAACATTCAGTAAAGCCATGGTTTAAGTCCTGGGCTCTACAGTCAGTCAAACCTAAGATCAACTCCTTTCTAGACCACTTGCTTGCTATGTGGCATTGGGCAAGGAACTTCCCCTCTCTGGACTTGAGATAATAAAAATTCCTACGTCAAAAAAAAAAAAAGTTTTTTATTTTCTTAAAGAGTTAACCTCTTGAATATCAAATCAGATCAGAATGAAACTCAAACTCTAAAGAAATGAGTCATCATTCTGAGGAGGAAAATTTTTTGTTTTTGTTTTTGTTTTTGTTTTTTGAGACAGTCTCTGTTTGTTGCCCTTGGTAGAGTACCATGGTGTCACAGCTCACAGCAACCTCAAACTCTTGGGCTCAAGTGATTCTCTTGCCTCAGCCTCCCGAGTAGTTGGGACTACAGGTGCCCACCACAGCATCTGGCTATTTTTTTTCTTTTTTGAGACAGAGTCTCAGCATGTTGACCTCAGTAGAGTGCCATGGCGTCACAGCTCACAGCAACCTCAAACTGTTGGGCTTAAGCAATTCTCTTGCCTCAGCCTCCCAGCAGGCTATAGGCGCCCACCACAACACCTGGCTATTTCTTTGTTGCAGTTGTCATTGTTGTTTAGATGACTGGGCTGGGTTTAAACCTGCCACCCTCGGTGCATGTGGCCGGCACCGTAAGCACTGTGCCATGGGTGCCGAGCCATGGCTATCATTTTTATTTTATTTTTTTTGTGAGACAGAGCCTCAAGCTGTCACCCTGGATAGAGTGCTATGGCATCACAGCTCACAGCAACCCCCAATTCCTGGGCTCAAGCGAGTCTCCTGCCTCCACCTCCCAAGTACCTGGGACTACAGGCGCCCGCCACAATGCCCGGCCATTTTTTTGGTTGCAGCCGTCATTGTTGTTTGGCGGGCTGGGCTGAGTTCGAACCCGCCAGCTCGGGTGTACGTGGCTTGCGCCTTAGCCCGTTGAGCCACAGGTGCTGAGCCATGGCTATCATTTTTAAAGATAAGGTCTGTCTCTTGCTCAGGCTGGTCTCAAACCCGTGAGCTCAGGTGATCCATCTGCCTCGGCCTCCCAGAGTGCTGGGATTATAGTCATGAGCCAACAGACCTGGCCTGAGGAGTAAAATTTTTGAAAATAGCTAATACTAAAAATTATTTTCTTTTTTCTTTCTTTCTTTCTTTTTTTTTTTTTTTTTTTGTAGAGACAGAGTCTCACTTTATTGCCTTCAGTAGAGTGCCATGGCATCACATAGCTCCCAGCCACCTCCAACTCCTTGGGCTTAGGTGATTCTCCTGCCTCAGCCTCCCGAGTATCTGGGAATACAGGTGCCCCGCACAACACCAGGCTATTTTTTGTTGTGGTTTGGCCAGGGCTGGGTTCGAACCCGCCACCCTCGGTATATGGGGCCGGTACCCTACCCACTGAGCCACAGGTACCTTCCCATAGTAGGATTTTAAGTTTTTTAGAAATGGGGTCTCATTGTGTTGCCTAAGCTGGCTTCAAACTCCTGGGCTCAAGTGGTACTCCCCCCAAGTAGCTGGGATTACAGGCATGGGCCACTGTTCCTGCTAGATATATGTTGGCTTTTAAGAAACCATCAGATTGTTTTTCCAGCCATTTCGCATGGGCAGTCTTTTTAATTTTAGACATTCTAATAGGAATATAGTAATATTTCATTGTGATTTTATATTTCCTTAATCACCAAAGATACTGAGTATCTTTCATGTGTTTGTCTTCTGTGCATAGTACATCTTCTTTAGTAAAATGTCTATTCTAATCTAGCCCCCATTTTGTTTGAGCTGTTTTTCTTATCTCTGAGTTTTCAGAGTTTTTCTATTTTGAAATACAAGTCCTTTTATTAAATACAGTAGGCCCTGCTCCATAGTTGACCACCTCCTTAAGTTGACTTTCATAGACTGGACATGCACCACATGTACATACCAATACAGTAGGCCTAGTTCCTTATGTTGACCACCTCCATATGTAGACCAGTTTGCTATAGTACCTTGAGTGAGCAACTTACAGAGGTTCTATGTGATTTGCAAATATTTCCTCCAAGGGTGGATATGGTGGCTAATGTCTATAATCCCAGCTATTTAGGAGTCTAAGGCTGGAGTATCACTTGAGCTTAGGAGTTTGAGTCCAATCTGGGCAATATAGTGAGACTCCATTTCTATTAAAAAAAAAAAAAAACTGAAAATTAGCCAGGTGTGGTGGCCCATGCCTATAAGCCTAGCTACTTGGGAGGCTGAGGCAGAAAGGTTATCTTTTCACTATATAAGAGCAAAAATTCTTAATTTTAATGAAATTTAGTTTATCAAGTTTCTCTTTTATAGATCATGCTATTGGTGTGATATATAAAAAATCTTTTCCTAACTCAAGATCACAAAAGTTTTTTTCATATGCTTTCTTCTAGAAGTTTTCTTGTTTTAGCCCTTACATATTGGTCTGTGACCCACTTCAAGTTACCTTTTGAATATGTTGTAAAGTAAGGATTGAGGGTCTTTATTTATTTATTTATTTTTGCATATGCATATCCAAATGTCCTGGAACCATTTGTTGAGAAAACTATTCTTTCCCCAGTGAACTACCTTGACATCTTGGTTAACAATCAGTTGACCTTATCTGTCAATAGTTTGGATTTCCTTTACCTAAGAAATAATCTATAGTTCATTAAGCCAATATGACACTGTCTTGATTATTGTGTTTTTATACTAAATCTTTTTCTTTTTTTTTGAGACACAGTCTCACTATGTCACCCTCAGTAGAGTGCTATAGCATCACAGCTCACAGCAACCTTAAACTCTTGGGCTCAAGCGATTCTCTTGCCTCAGCCACCCAAGTAGCTGGGACTACAGGTGCCCGCCATGACGCCTGGCTATTTTTTTTGTTGCAGTTGTCATTATTGGTTAGCTGGCCTGGGCTAGGCTCCAACTCACCAGCCTCAGTGCATGTGGCTGGTGCCGTAACCACTGTGCTAAGAGCACTGGGCCATTTTTATAGTAAATCTTGAAATCTTAAGGCCAATGGTAGTGGCTATAACCCTAGTACTTTGGGAGGTGGATGCAGGAAGATCACTTGAGACCAGGAGTTTAAGACCAGCCTGGGCAACATAGACCCTGTCTCTACTAAAACTAGAAAAATTAGCTGGGCATAGTGGCACATGCCTATAGTTCTAGCTACTTGGGAGGCTGAGACTAGAGAACTGCTTGAGCCCAGGAGTTTAAGGTTGCAGTTAGCTAGGGTAAGACCACTGCACTCTAGCCAGGGAAACTGAGTATAACTCTGTCTCAAAAAAAAAAAAAAAAAAATTATGTTTTGTAGTCATCTTGTCCCTATCAACAAAAATACCTGCTAGGATTTTGATTGGAATTGTACCAAATCGATATGTCAATTTGTAGAGCATTGACATCCTTAAAATTCTGATTTATTTCTCTGTTTATTCAGGTCGTCTTTAATGTCTCTCAGCAGTGTTTTGTAATTTTAATGAACATATCTTGCACAGATTTTGTTAAATTTATACCTAGGTATTTCATACTCTTAGGCTCTTATCTGTTTTGACTTTACTTTCTCGTTGTTAATTACTAGGATATAGAAATACAATTGATTTTTTTTTTTTTTTTTTGTAGAGACGGAGTCTCACTTTATCGCCCTTGGTAGAGTGCCATGGCATCACACAGCTCACAGCAACCTCCAATTCCTGGGCTTAGGCGATTCTCTTGCCTCAGCCTCCCAAGTAGCTGGGACTACAGGTGCCCGCTACAATGCCTGGCTATGTTTTTGTTTTGCAGTTTGGCCGAGGCCGGGTTTGAACCCGCCACCTTTGGTATATGGGGCCAGTGCCCTACTCGATGAGCCACAAGCACCGCCCTACAATTGATTTTTAGATGCGAACCTTACATCCTGTGATTTTGCTAAACCATTTACTAGTTCCAGTAGCCTTTTTAATAGATTCCTAAGGATTTTTAACAACAGTTTAGACTTTTCTTTTCCAATTTGTATGCCACATCTTTCTTTTTTTTGGCTTACTGCAATGGCTAAGATCTTTGTATAATATTGGATAGAAATGGCGAAAACAGATATTGTTAACTTGTTCCCAATCTCCAGGGAAAAATACTCGCCGTCAAATATGATGTTAGCTGTAGGTTTTTCATATATTCCCTTTATCAGGAATGAAGTTCCCTTTTATTCATTAGTGTGCTGAGAATAAGTGTTGAATTTTGTCAAATACTTTTCTGCATCTTCTGAGATAATTTTATGGGGTTTTTTTTCCTTTCCTCGTCTAACACTCATAATTAGCTGATCCGAAAAGATAGCTGAGTTGTCAAATATCACAGTAGCCTATTAAAGCAACCCAAAATGAAAATAACAGTGAAATCTGTAATCTGTCACTATGATCGTTTACACAAAAGGCTGAATTGTAGAAAACACCATTTTCCCCGTGGAATGATGTGCTGGTTGAGGGTCGAGGGGAACAGCATAGAGTGTGGGTCATCTCACTGTTGAGGAAGCCCTGAACAAAAGGCTCCTGGCAGCTTTATGGACCCTGGGTGGAGGGAGAGGATGGACTGGGAGTGAGGGAATGGTGTCTTCAGCTTTCTCCCTCCCATCTCCTTACTGGTCACTTGTTAAAAAAAAAAAAAGATTTCCCCTTCCTCCCTCAAAAAAGGAGTCTCACTAGAGGCACCTGAAGAAGATCTTGGCCAAAGGCTCCATATAAAGAGACCTGGGAACGAAGGTGGTTGGGCCAGGAATGCAAATATGTAAGAGCATAGCCAGCCCAGGAGATCTGACTCCTTGACTGCAGCTCACTTAGAAACTGCAGTGCACTGGCAGTGCACCAAGTCTGGTATGGGGAGGGTAGCATTTTCACTACCCATTCCATCTTCCCTTTGGCCTTAGGAAAGACCTGGGTTAGTCATGGTTCTTTGCCTGGTGGGATAACAGGTCTAGGCTACTAGCAGTTCTGTGTGAATTACGTGTAGTTTTCCATTAATTATAGGTTGTGATAGTACTAAGAGACATCCTAAGAGTTTTCTCGTGTGTGAGACATGCTCTTCCTTATCTCTCTTATGTTGTAGCAAACCAGTTTCCTCTTGGTAATCAAGATTAATCACCCCAGCCAATACAGTAACCCCCTTCTCTGCCTATTGATTCAGCGATATGAGGAGCTCAAAGTGGCCAGATGGCAGTTTTAACTTCCAGTTGAATAGAATCATTGTTGTGTGTCCTGATGGAAGCATTGCCCCCTTTGGGGCAACTAAATCCTCTAGACAAGCAGAGCCTAAAGTCACAGAGACAAGAAGCAAAAATTTTGCTGGTAGATTAGATCACTAGGGGTGATTGTGAGTAGAGCCATGTGTATTTGCTCTCCTTGATTCCTGAGCCCATGAATCCTGGCTGTAGGAGAAGTAGTCTGTATTGGAGACTAGTTTACAACATACAGAGTATCCCAGAGAACATTAACTCAGCGCTGCAAAGTGTTGTCAGCTAACATGGTAACTGGATCCCCAACAATCCATTCCAGCTTTTTATCAAGCCAGCTGCTTCAGGGTGATGGGCAGCATGGTCAGATCAGTGGACTTCCTGAGCATGGCCCAGTACTGTACTTCATGTACTGTGAAGTGAGTTCCTGGGGCAGAAGCAATGCTGTGTGCATAAGGCATTCTGTGAGTCCATAAATGGTAGTTTTAGCAGAAGCATTGCATACCAGGAAGGCAAATTCATATCCACACTAAGTGTCTGTGCCAGTAAGAACCAAAGCACTGTCAGAGTAATCAGCCTGCCCCCAGGTAGCTGCCTGATCACACTGGGGAATCTCCATAGGGGGATTCAGGGTTGGTCTCTGCTGGTGGCTGATTAAGCACTCAACACTGGCTTTAGGCAGACCAGCCTTAGCAAGTGGAAGTCTGTGTGGTTGAGCCTAAGCGTAACCTCTGTACCTACCATTAGGGCTGCTTTGTTTACGCAATGAGGATAGGAGGGAGTTTGGTATCCACAGAATGGGTTATCTAATCTACTCAATCATCGAAATCCTCTGCTCAGGTTGCCCTTTGCTGAGTATTCACATGGGATACAAATATTTTCACATTATTTGCCTATTCAGAGACCTCTCTGAATAGGATACCTATTCCTCAAAGGTCCTTGTGGACTATTTTGCTAGGCTGCTATAACAAAATTTCGCAAACTGAGTGGTTTAAACAACAGAAACTTCACAAGTTTTCCCACAGTTCTGGAAGCTACGATCATGTGTTTGCAGGTTTGGGTTCTTCTGAGGCCTCTCTCTTTGGCTGGCAGGTGGCTACCTCTCTAAAGGCCCTATCTCCAAATACAGTCAGTCACATTCTGAGATACTGGGGGTTAGGGCTTCAACATAACATACACATGTTGAGGGGATACAGTTCAGCCCATAACACCGTGCCACCTGACCACCCAGCCAAACCACTGGCCACAGCCTACAAATCTGTATAGACTTTAGCTCTGGCCATTTTTCCTTCCAGGCAAAATGAACAACCAGGTGTATTATAACCCCAAGAAGGTATTCCTTCAATACTGTCCTTCAGGGATATCACAGAAAAAGACTGTTCACTTCTAAGTGTTCCCTGCATCTCACACAGAACTTTACCTAACCCGGGGCCACATTTTCCTTTTCCCAGTTATCTGGTCATGGGGAACTCCCCGTGAGGCCATAGGTGCAGGCAGGAAAAGAAAAAGGGAATTAAGGGGTATGGGTATTCTGGCAACTTCCTCATGCAGCTTGTGCCTTTAGGCTCTACTCAAGCCCAGCCTTATATGCCACTTCCATCTCATAGTAGGTGCTATTGTGCACATGGCTCAGTGCGTCAAACAACATGCATTTCATGATAGGCAGCTCAGGTCACGCACTAAACTGGATGGCCCATGGTTAAGCTTTGAATCTCTACTCAGGCCCACTAATGAGCCAAATGCTGTTTCCCAAAAGGAAAGTGGTTTTTCACAGACGATGGTAGAGCTTTTTCCAAAATCCTAAGGGCATGCACTGTGACCGACTTATAAGGGCCAGCTAAAGATTCCAAGCAGCATCTCTCTCTGCTTCTGACACATAAAGCACCATCAGGTTTGAATCATATGGCCCAAATGGCAGAACAGCATATCTTGCTCTGGGCCCTTCTCAGATTAGCAGCTTTTTTAGTTACTCAGTACGTGAGCGTAGTTCTTTTTCCTCCTTCCCACACAAATTCAAAAAAGGGCAGGGGTCTTGAGGGAGATTGGTTGCTGTTGGGATTTTGTTTCCTGAATACACCATACTGCACTAGACTGCCTTTCTGACCCCATCTCCTTCCTCCAGTGTGGCTTTTATAGACTTTTGATTGAGAGCCTGATAAGTGTCTATTTTCACAGCCCTATAAATTCTGTTTGGATTTTTTTAGCCTAGCTCTTTAATCTCCTATCTCAAGCAGGTTCAAAATCTGGCAGAGGCCTTGAGGGGAAACTTAATTGCTTTTCCCTATAGAATTTTAGTTCATAAAGTCTTTGTTATTTCTATATCTCTCCAGTGTCTTATACATAATTAAAAGATTTATTCATTTTTCCCCCAGTTTTGCAGCAAGAATGCAGACCACACTAGACATACTCAGAAGTAGAAGTCAGACAGACACAGTGTCCTTGTTTTCTACCTAGAGCATGTCGTTGAACCTCTCTGTTCAGTGTGTTTCTCTTCTTTGATTTCATGACTTTGCCACCTACTAGTCTTGAGCCTGAAATGGAAAGCTGTGCTAGAGCCTTTGGCATTAGCAAGCTTACTTTTTTTTTTTTTTTTTTTTTATAGAGGCAGAGTCTCACTTTATCGCCCTTGGTAGAGTGCTGTGGTGTCACACAGCTCACAGCAACCTTCAACTCCTGGGCTTAGGCAATTCTCTTGCCTCAGCCTCCCAAGTAGCTGAGACTACAGGCTTCCGCCACAACGCCCGGCTATTTTTCTGTTTTGCAGTTTGGCTGAGGCCGGGTTTGAACCCGCCATCTTCGGTATATGGGGCCGCTGCCCTACTCAATTAGTCACAGGTGCCTCCCAGCAGGCTTAGATTTTTGACTACCTGGGACTGGTCTAAGCCTGATTTGCATTTCAGTCTGTTGTGTTCATTTTTATAGGACCAGGATTGAAACCTCCAGAGGAGCGAACAATCGAATACCTAGAAGAAGTTGCAGTTACTTTTGCCAAAGGACTAGCTGATAAGACGATCTCTCCAAAGCGAGACAAGGGATTGGTGGAAAGTGAGTGTCACTGTTAAAGAACAAAAACCCAACTTCTCTTCCAGGAATTTCATTTTATTTGCTATAGATTCAAAGCAAGGAAAAAGTAAATCCATTATTACTCAAGGCATAAAGTCAACCTTTAAGGGATATAACAACTCTGCTATAGGGTCGTCCTTAACCTTACACTAGCCAGTTAAAGTCTTTTTTTTTTTTTTTTTTAAATTTCAGATTACTAGGAGGGTACAAACAATTAGGTTACATTGTTTGCATTTGTCAGGCAAAGTCCAAGTTGTAGTTGAGCCCTTCACCCAGGGGGTGTGCTGTATACCTTTATATTGTGGCCATTAGGTGAAAGATTACCAATCCCCTTCCGTCCTCCCCGTCCCTCCTCCCCCTGCCTCAGTTTAAGCCATTTCCAAAAATCTTTTTCTTTGGAAAAAATTTAAATATTAATACAAAAGTAGAATAGTATCATAGTAGAATAAACACCCATGACCAAGCCTAACTTTAACATTAATCAGCTAAGTAAAACATGTTTAAGTTGAAATTTATATTGTATATATGAGAATAAACAACAGTTAATTCTCATAAAAACAACAGTATTTTTAGCCGAGCATGGTGGCTTCTGTCTGTGACCCTAGCCCTCTAGTAGGCCAAGACAGGTGGATTGCTTGAGCTCAGGAGTTTGAGACCAGTCTGAGAAAGACTGAGACCTTGTTCTCTACTAAAACTAGCCAGATGTCAAGGCAGCCACCTGTAGTCCCAGCTACTCAGGAGCTGAGGCAGTGGCAAGGGGATCACTTGAGCCCAAGAGTTTGAGGTTGCTGTGAGCTATGACACCACGGCACTCTATCCAGGGTGACAGAGAACAGTTTTTTTCAGATAGCTAGTATTACTGCTTTTTGTGGGTTTATGCTTTCTTGTAAGCATCTAAAAGCATTTTACCTTACAGAATTGACTGCGTACGCCATGACTATTCCATTTGTCAGGCAGCAGATTTACAAAAAAGTGGAAGAAAAAGTGCGAAAGCAGACCAAAGGCCTTTATCCTGCACCTCTGAAAATAATTGATGTGAGTCTTACCTTATACTCCCACCTTTCTCATATTTCCTCTCTATTACCATTCTGGACTGTGTATGTTCAATATTAAATTTCTTTATTCTGCCATTTTGCCTTAAGAAAAATAAGGGAAGAGCATAGCAAGCCATGAGGATTCATTTAAAGTAATAATATATTTGGGGAAAATTAGTCCTAGACATCCTCACTGGTCGATGAGTTTAAAGCTATTAGTATGAACCTATGAATTAGGTTCTGGGAAACCTAACAGTTTAACCAGGCCAACAAAATACCAGGCATTAATCAAGAGACAGTTGAAACAAAATTGATAGGTGTATTCACTCTTTTGTCAAAGTCATTGTCAGTACCTATTATAAAATCCCTCAAGGACTTTCCTATTTCTGTAGTTATTTTTTTAAATGATATAGAGATAGTCTACCAAAGATCAAGAAGGATAATTAAAATGGTCACAGGATTGAAGAAATCTCTGTCTAGTGGTAGACTTTAAAAACTTAGAACTTTCAGTTGGAAAGTCCAGGATTGAAAGAGCATATAATCAAAGACTTCATTGGATGATGGGTTAGTCAACAAATAAATTTTGAGCAGAAGACACTAGGAGACCTAAAATATGAAACATGATCCCCTACCTGCTTTTGTCTCACAGTCTGGGCTGGAGAGACACACACACATGCGTTAAGCAGATGACTGCATGAGAGATAGAAGGTGGCATAAGATTAATGTCAGATTATGGGAACAGAGGATAATTGCTGAGTGCACAGAGAAGGGAACCATCCCTGGGAGCCAAAGAGATTAGGAAGAGCCTCATGAGATCTGACTTGAGTCCTGAAAACTGAATGGAAGATAAGTGGAGGGAAAGTAGTACCAGGTGGGACAGGCATTTTGAGTAAAATTACAGAAGGTAAAAAACAAGAGGCTCTTCAAGGAACATTTAGTGACACCAGTTTTTGTAGGGAATTAGTAAGATGTTAACTATACGCCTTAAGAAAGGCAGATTAGGCTCAGCACCTGTAGCTCAGCGACTAGGGCACCAGCCACCTACATCGGGGCTGGTGGGTTTGAACACAGCCCAGGCCTGCCAAACAACAATGACAACTACAACGAAAAAATAGCTGGGCATTGTGGTGGGCGCTGTAGTCCCAGGTACTCGGGAGGCTGAGGCAAGAGAATCGCCCTAGCCCAAGAGCCGGAGGTTGCTGTGAGCTGTGATGCCATGGCACTCTACCAAGGGTGACAAAGTGAGACTCTGTCTAGAAAAAAATAAAATAAAATAAAAATAAAAAATAAAACTTATAGTGATTGAGTACAGGGTCATACTCTTATTCGTATCATTGTACTTCGGATAGTACTTAGCTCAAGTGTTAAATTGAATTTCATAGAGTTCATGATTAATGTGTCATGCATCCAAGGAAGAAAGCATAGAGAGGAAAGGGCTGAAAGTGTAAGGATCGCCTTACTTTGAAGAACAGAGGGAAGTTGGAAGAGTAATTTAAGCTTTCTCTTTCCTTTTCCATTTTATGGCAGGTTTGGTAGTAGCTTCAGAGATGAATAATTAAATCAGCCTTGAGGCTCGGTGCCTGTGGCTCAATGGGCTAAGGCGCTAGCCACGTATACCTGATCCGGTGGGTTCAAATCCAGCCTGGGCCCGCCAAACAACAATGACGGCTGCAACCAAAAAATAGCTGGGCGTTGTGGCGGGTGCTTGTAGTCCCAGCTACTTGGGAGGTGGAGGCAGGAGACTCGCTTGAGCCCAGGAATTGGAGGTTCCTGTGAGCTGTGATGCCACGGCACTCTATCCAGGGTGACAGCTTGAGGCTCTGTCTCAAAAAAAATAAATAAATAAATAAATAATAAATAAATCAGCCTTGAGCACCAGGCACTCAGTTCCTTTCTCTTTCTCACACCAGTCTAGACTTTTAATTTACTCTTTCAGGGCTAACAACACTGGCAATTTCATTTAGCATTATTTTATATGTTGCCTATGTATTCCTCTGAGCAAGTGCTTTGTATGTTTTTTAGGTAGTAAAGACTGGAATCGAACAAGGAAATGATGCTGGTTATCTCTCTGAATCTCAGGTAAATTTCCTTTCAATTTTTCATCATAAGTTACAGGAAAAGCAAAGATCAAATATTCTGTATGAAGCTGAAAAAAGAAAAAACATTCAAGGCCTTGTAAATTTTTCCATTGCTTATCATTTCTTTTTTTTTTTGGAGAAACAGAGTCTCACTTTATTGCCTATGGTAGAGTGCCGTGGCGTCACACAGCTCACAGCAACCTCCAACTCCTGGGCTTAGGCGATTCTCTTGCCTCAGCCTCCCGAGTAGCTGGGACTACAGATGCCCGCCACAATGCCCGGGTATTTTTCTGTTTTGCAGTTCGGCCGAGACCAGGTTTGAACCCACCACCTTTGGCATATGGGGGCTACTCAATGAGCCACAGGCATCGCCCCATTGCTTATCATTTCTTATGATTAATTTCAGTAAGCAAGTAAATGCTAGGAAAACTTTGATGGTCTATAGATGTTTGAATTTGCTCTCAGTAATGAAGTTATAACTAGAAAGAACAGAATTAGAGTTAAATCCTTTCAAAATGAATTGCTGGGATATTTTTTATTCTGTTCTTGGACTGGTTTTGTTGAGACCAATTCAATACATTGATAGAAAAATAGTTTTCTTATTTGTTCAGGCCTAGAGATGAAACTTTGAAGCTACCCTATTTTTGGTGAAGTAGAAAAGGAGCCAATATCAGGGCATGGTGGCTCACACCTATAGTCTCCACAACTGGGGAAGCAAGGTGGGAGACCAGCCTGGGCAACATAGCAAGATCCTGTCTCTACAAAAAATGGGGAAGGAGGCTGAGGTGGGAGGATTGCTTGAGCCCAGGAGTTTGAGATTGCAGTGAGCTGTGATTGAACCACTGCTCTCCAAACTGGGTAACAGAGTGAGACTCTGCCTCAAAAAAACCCAAAAAAGGGCGACGCCTGTGGCTCAGTGGGTAAGGTGCCGGCCCCATATACTGAGGGTGGTGGGTTCAAACCCAGCCCCAGCCAAACTGCAACCAAAAGAAAAAAAAACAATAGCCGGGCGTTATGGCGGGCACCTGTAATCCCAGCTACTCGGGAGGCTGAGGCAAGAGAATCGCCTAAGCCCAGGAGTTGGAGGTTGCTATGAGCTGTGACACTACGGCACTCTACCAAGGGTTAATAAGTAAAACTCTGTCTCAAAAAAAAAGGGCTGGGCACAGTGGCTTGTGCCCATTATCCTCACACTCTAAGAGGCCAAGGCAAGAGGATTGCTTGAAGGCAGGAGTTCGAGATTAGCCTCAGCAACACAGCAAGACCCCTGTGTCTGCAAATAATGGAAAAACTTAGTCAGGTGTGGTAGCATGCCCCTCAACTACTTGGGAGGCTGAGGTAGGAGGATTGCTGAAACCCACAAGTTTGAGCTTGCTGTGAGCTATGTTATGCCACTACAACAGAGTGAGACTCTGTCTTAAAAAAATTTTTTAAGGTTCTGTGCCTGTAGCTCAAGCGGCTAAGATGCCAGTCACATACACCAGAGCTGATGGGTTCGAATCCAGCCTGGGCCTGCCAAACAACAATGACAATTACAACCAAAAAATAGCTGGGTGTTGTGGAGGGCGCCTGTAGTCCAAGGAACTGGATTGTTCATCGTGCATTTCCAGTATTTTAAAATATCATAACCAGGTACACATGTACATATGTACAGAAAATTTGAAGCATAGCTTTCATGAATCAATAACTATCCTCACTGTGTACATTATACTCAGTGTTTCCCATGTATTCTATTTTCATTAATATATGGCACTGGCTCGGCACCCATAGCTCATTGAGTAGGGGTCGGCCACATACACTGAAGGTGGCAGGTTCAAGCCCAGCTGGGGCCTGCTGCTAAACAACGACAACTGCAACCAGGCGTTGTGGTGGGCACCTGTAGTCCCAGCTACTCAGGAGGCTGAGGCAAGAGAATCGCTTGAGCCTAAGAGTTTGAGGTTGCTATGAGCTGTGACACCACAGCACTCTACCAAGGGTGACATAATTAGACTCTGTCTCAAAAAAAAAAAATATATATATATTTTATATATAAAAATATATATATATTTATATATATAGTGCCTAGCTCACTAAACTTAAAACCACTGATGGATCTTTACCCACTGATTGAAAATCACTGGTTTATTGGATAGAACATGGTGTATGAAGATTAGGAAACCATCAATTCTATGGAACATTGTTTTGTGTTCTATTAGGGCATGTGTTATGCCTAAATCGCAGGGTCCCCTGCTATAAATCACCCATTGACCAAGACTGATGCAAAAGCAAGAGGTAATTTTATTAGCTAGCCAAGGCTCTCTGTCCCTGACACAGCAGGATAGCAGAGAAGCCTCCTCCACCAAGGGGAGAGCAGTTTTAAGGGTACAGAAAAGAACAAAGAGAGGGGGTGTTGTGCAGGAACTGCTGGGGAGAGCTGATAGGGGCGTAAAGGACTGGTCAATATCTGTTCTGGGTTAATTGGCCTTGAGAAATATTTACTACCAGGATGGCCGAGGTTAGGCACCCTTATCGCTGGGGGCTGACATACTGGAGTCGGGGGTTGGGGGAGGAAGCAGGTTGCCTATCACCTTTGGTATTCGGCTGTAAATTGACTCTTTGGTATGCAGCCATAAATTAACCTTTGATGTGCAGCTGCAAATCGAAGGCTGTGGGACAAGGTAGAATTAGTGAAAGGCTGTGGAACAAAGTGAGTTAGTTTTAACAAAATGGAGTCAGCTTGGTTCTTTCACATGAAAGCAACAGTATTAGAGGGATTCCTTTGACATGCTGTTTATAATCATGTAATCTCACCAATACATCCTAGCAATAATAATAGCTAAAATTGAGACCTTGTTCATTTCACTAGTATTCTCATTTAATCCCCACAAGAATACTATAAAATAGTATTGTTTTTTCCATTTTAAGGATGAAGAAAACTCCTTAGTAGAGAAGCAGCAGAGCCAGCATCCCAACCTAGACTGTAAATCTTATGCTTTTAACCACTGAGTTTAGACTCGTTCTCCATACGTATTAAGATCCTTTTTGAAAGGCTCCATGTAGAGCAGCCTGCAACAGTAGAAAGAGAACTGGAGTTAGAAGTCATGCTATCTGGGGTCAAATTCCATTTCTGCCTCTTTGAGGCACTATGGCTTTGAACAAAGTCACTTAATTTCTTTGGCACTCTTCTTCCCAATCTTTAAAATGAAAGGGTTGGCTTGAGATGATTGGGAAGGCTCATTTGGCTCTTAGATTCTTAATTCTATGAAAAAGGTTATCATAGGCGGCAGCTGTGGCTCAGTGAGTAGGGCGCTGGCCCCATATACCGAGGATGGCAGGATCGAACCCCACCCCGCCCAAAGTACAACAACAAAAAAATAGCCGGGCATTTTGGTGGGCACCTGTAGTCCCAGCTATTCGGGAGGCTGAGGAAAGAGAATCGCCTAAACTCAAGAGCTGGAGGTTACTGTGAGCTGTGATGCCACGGGACTCTACCTAGGGCGACAAAGTGAAACTCTGTCTCTAAAAAAAAAAATAGAAAAGAAAGAATATCACGCCTCTTGTGTAAAGATTTTGAGAGCTTAGTTATATCCAAAACTTTTTTGGCAATTGCTCCAGATGAGAAGAGTGAGGGCGAGACACATCAGTGAAAGATGGACTTCTGCAGCACAGACACCACTGAGACCTCACCCCGACCCCCGCCCCCACCTCGAGGAATGGAGGCTTTACATGCCTTACCTCTGCTTTGCAGAGACCAGAATCAAAAGAATCTACATCCCCCAGAGTATGAGGTTCTTGTTTTCTTGTTCCTCTTTAATTTTCAGAAATTTGGAGAGCTCGCAATGACCAAAGAATCAAAGGCCTTGATGGGACTTTACCATGGTCAGGTTCTGTGCAAGAAGAATAAATTTGGAGTTCCACAAAAGGATGTGAAGTAAGTTAAACTCTACATAGAAAACCCTCGTGAATTTCACCATGCACAAGTCTTACAGATATCTTTGAAAATCTACAGAGCTAGATTTATGTTTTAATTCAGTCTTATCCTCAACCTCTTCTGTTTGGAGCACAGTAGAGCCCTATTCCTAACAAGAGCTTTATGGCTTTCAAAGTTCCGCACGCTCTGAGTTTTCTGCAGACCCTCTGTGACTCCTATAGAGTCTTCCTTGTCTCCTACTGATGACCCCTACAAGTCTGGTTTAGGTTCCTCTTCCTAAACCAAACACATACCTTCTGCATTATTTAATGGTCTTCTCTCCCTGTGATTTGAGATGCCATCTCTGGGAACTTACACGTCTTCATTAAAAAACATAAGGCTTACGCGGCACCTGTGGCTCAAGTAGGGCGCCAGCCCCATATACCCAAGATGGCGCGTTCAAACCCGACTTCGGCCGAACTGCAAAACACAAAAATAGCCGGGCGGTTGTGGTGGGCACCTGTAGTCCCAGGTACTCGGGAGGCTGAGGCAAGAGAATCGCCTAAGCCCAGGAGTTGGAGGTTGTTGTGAGCTGTGTGACGCCACGGCACTCTACCAAGGGCGATAAAGTGATACTCTGTCTCTACAAAAAAAAAAATAATAATAATAAGGCTTCATCATAACGTAAGGCAGGAATCTTGTCCTTTTAGCTTACAGCCTAAGCACTGGAGGTTCTACTTGTCTGTTTCATGTCTATCCTTCCAGCCACCTTTCTCAGTGTCTTCAGTTTAATGATTCCCTTAAACTCATCTTTTGTCTCTGTTGTTCTCAACCTGGTTGATTTTTGCCAGGGAACATTTGACAATGTCTGGGAATTTTTTCGGCCATCACAACTGGGGAGGGAGGGATGCTATTGTCCTCTAGTGGGTAGATGCCAAGGATGCTGCTAAACATCCTATGATGCACAGGACAGGTCCCAAAACAGAGAATTACCCAGTTCAACTTGTCAGTAGTACTGAGGTTGAGAAACCCTGTTCTAGCTAAGTTACTGTGAGGGATTTAAGAGAAGCAGCTGATGTTACCACCTTCTCCATCCTCTCACCTCTAATGAGATTATGATCCAAAATAGAAAATAAAATGGATAAGAAGCCTTTGCTAAATAGGAGTCTAGCCAATAGGGCTGATTGCCAAATAGATTCTAAAATACAACCTCACTCGATTCTCCCACATACGTAAGTGACCAGTATCAATCTCGTCTGAAGGGCCTATTGCATTTGTTCACTTGCCATTGATAGTACCTTGCATTCAATGGGAAGGGTAAATTACTTCCTTGTTGCAAGAGGAAAATGATTGCCACTTCAATCTGCATCTCTGTACATTCTTCAAAAATCAAACGTATTAATAAGGAAACCAAAGCCACTCATTTTTTATGCATAGCATTAAGTATGAGAATGTTGTTGGGGCGGTGCCTGTGGCTCATCGAGCAGGGCGCTGGCCCCATATACCCAGGGTGGCGGGTTCAAACCCGGCCCCAGCCGAACTGCAACAACAACAAAAAAAATAGCCGGACGTTGTGACGGGTGCCTGTAGTCCCAGTTATTTGGGAGGCTGAGGCAAGAGAATCGCCTAAGCCCAGGAGTTGGAGGTTGCTGTGAGCTGTGACTGGACAGCACTCTACCGAGAGTGATAAAGTAAAGACTGTCTCTACAAAAAAAAAAAAGAGAGAGAGAGAATGTTGCTAACTTCTGATTATGTAAGAGGGAGACTTTATTGTGACAAGAAAGAAAGCAAAAGGAATGTTCACAAGGAATGTTGTCAAATGTTGTCAATTAAAGAAGCTGCACTTCGCAACAGGAAAGGATACTCTTAAATTAAGAAACCTAGTTAGCCACTCCAGACTCATCCTCCTGCCTGCATGTAACTTTTACACCTGCAGATAGTATACAATACCCCCTGCAGAAGGCAACATTGTGTACTAAATACACAAAACAGACAGACAACATGCACATAAAGCTAATATGAGAAGAAAGAAAATGAGAATCAAGATACTTAAGGTTATGAAAATTCTCCATCCCCAAAACCACCACAAAGGCTCGGCGCCTGTAGCTCAAGCAGCTAAGGCGCCAGCCACATACACCAGAGGTGGCTGGTTCGAATCCTGTCTGGGCCGGCCAAACAGTTTTATCTACGACCAAAAAACAGCCAGGCGTTGGAGTGGGCGCCTGTAGTCCCAGCTACTTGGGAGGCTGAGGCAAAAGAATCACTTGAGCCCAAGAGTTTGAGGTTGCTGTAAGCTGTGATGCCGTGGCACTCTACCCAGAGTGATTAAGTGAGACTCTGTCTCAAAAGAAAATAATAATAAATAAACTTGAAATTAAATATCCTTAAATAAGCATTCGCAGATAAGAAAAAAATCATCTTTAGGGAGCTCCAGTGGTGCAATCGGTTATCACATGGTACTTATACAGAAAAAAATCACCTTAAATAAAAAATTCAAATACAGTAGAACTTTGATAGCTGATCACCTCCCTACATTGACCACCTCCTTAAGTGGACCTAATTTTCGTAGACTGGACATGTACCACATGTACTCAGTGGACGTTTCTGATGTTGACCACCTCCGTCTATTGACCAGTTTGTTACAGTCCCTTAAGTAGTCAACTTACAGGAGTTCTACTGTCCTCATAATTAAATGGTCAGAAAAAAGGAAGAGATAAGAGTTGACCTAACTAGGGAAAGAAATTGAAGAAACAGGTAGCAATAACTTAAACTGAAGAATAAATTATTATATAATATATCCAAGGCACAATAGATTTAACTGAAAACTTAATAAAAAACATTGAAAAAGAGTGCCCCCTTTCCTGCTTCCTCAGTCAACACTTGCACTTCTGTCTATCTCGGCCAGTGCTTTTCAACCTTTTTTATCTCATGGAACACTTGAAGCTATAGTTAAACTTCTATGGCACACTTAATTATGTGTATAAAAAAAAGAATATACTTACTGTGCTTTGAATTTCTTTCAAAAATAAATATTTATCCTTAAAAATGTTTGTGGCACACCAGTTGAAAATCATTGCTCTGGGCCTTTCCCCCCTTGCCTTGGATGACGATTTGTATTTCTTCTTTGATTTCTGTTTTTATAAATTAATCTTTCATACAAACAATGCATTCCATAAGTTCTAATAAATGAAGGGCAGTACTTAGAGAAAAAAATAATGAAATATAAATTAGTATACAGATAAAATTCCATGCTAAACATTCTTCAAACCACATTTCTGTGTTTCTGTCACTCAATTGTTAACTTATAAGGCTGGACACAGTGGCTCATGCCTGTAACAGCACTTTGGGAGGCCAAGGCAGGAGGATTGCTTGAGGCCAGGAGTTCAAGTCCACCTGGAGCAAGACCCTCTCTCCTCTAATAATACAAAAATTAGTCAGGCATAGTGGCACATACCTATGGTCCCAGCTATTTGGGAGGCTGAAGTAAGAGTGAGTCCAGGAGTTTGAGGTTACAGTGAGTTATAATGACACCTCTGCACTCTATCACAGGGGAAAACAAAACAGACCCACACACAAAATACCGTTGACTCATAAAGCATCAGACACCCTAGATGTTAACCTGCTGGGTAATTACACAGCAGGGTATTTCAGGGATGCTGAAGATGTTAATCACAGAGATTCAGGGGACTGTGAAATGTGCTCATTTTAACTCTGTGCTATTGTAGACAAACATTAAACCAACTATCAAGCCCTCATCTAAGTTCTGATGTTAAGAAGCCGAGTATAACAGTTAAAATATGAATGATGTTTTAGCTGTGGTTTAGCTTTAGATTTTAAAGTTGTTGTTAAGCTAAAGCTAACTTGCCAACAAACCCCTCTCACACACACACACAAAAAACAAATAATGCGTTCTTATTCTCCTTTAAAAAAAAAAAACCTACTATAAATAAGGTTAAATACTCTTCTGTGTTTATGATTTGAGTGTTTTAACATAAAAGGAATCCTTCTGACCATGGAGACTTTTTTCTTGACCTAATCCAGATGAGAGGTGATGAAGGTACAGATTTCAGAAGAAATGAAAGATAATGGGAAAATGGTAAAATCACTAACAAGTAATTAACGAAGAAGAGCAGTTAAGTCTTTGGGCATGCATTGCAAGTTGGCTTTTGTTCAGAAAACAAAAATACTCGATGTTGACTTTAAGCAATGGTTTGTTTTGTTTTCAGTAATCTCCAGGCATGATTGAAGATGAATATAATTTTGTCTTCTTGGTTACACCAATTCTTTTAAACCTAATGGATTTTTGCTTTTAACTTTAAAAATCAATCACTTATTAAAGCTATATTTAAAATTATTTAAAACATAGCTGTGCCTGCTTTAGTTGGTTTATTGAATGATAAGTTGGGAAAACTTCCACTGGTACTGAAATGAGTAAAGGTTGTTTACCAAAAATCATTTTGTCCTTCCCTTGCAGGCATCTGGCTATTCTTGGTGCAGGGCTCATGGGAGCAGGCATTGCCCAGGTCTCGGTGGATAAGGGGCTAAAGACTATACTTAAAGATGCCACACTCACTGGGCTAGGCCGGGGGCAGCAGCAAGTCTTCAAAGGGTAAGCCTACTTTCTGTCTTTGCCAGGAGTTAGAATGTTTTTTCTTCTTGGTTTTTGCCATCACAGATTTATTTTTCCCAAACATTATGAGTACTGGATACTCCATAGTTAAGTGAAATTTCTTTTGATTTTTAGAAATGCTAATTCCTGCTTTTCATTTCATTTTGTTAGAGATATGATAGACCATTAACACCATTGGAACCTGTAGTCTTTGAGTACAGAAAGGAACTCTTATCTAGTAGATATTTTTAAATACCATTTAGCGGGAGGCCTGTGGCTCAGTGAGTAGGGCGCTCAGGGCAATGCTCAGGGCAATGCTCGGGGCAATCCCAAAACAGCATTTCATACTGTCACAAAATACCGAGGGTGGTGGGTTCAAACCCCACCCCAGCCAAAACTGCAACAACAAAAAAATAGCCAGGTATTGTGGCGGGCACCTGTAGTGTCAGCTACTCAGGAGGCTGAGGCAAGAGAATCACCTAAGCCCAAGAGCTGGAGGTTGCTGTGAGCTGTGATGCCACTCTACCAAGGGTGACAAAGTGAGACTCTGTCTCTAAACAACAACAACGAAGACAACAAAAATACCATTTAGTTTATGCTTTCCTATCAGACTAAAAATTCTCAGGTGTATAGATTTTGATCCAGTGCATATGTAATTACTATGCGGTTATGGATTATAGAGTAGCATGCCTCCGTGTCTCTGCTGAGAGGGCTGATGTGATCAAGAGGACAGGAACTCCTTCAGGTAGGGCCACAGTCAGAACACTGTGCCTTGTATTTCCTGACTGCCATTACAAAGTGAATCAGTAATTGATGAGTCCATGGTGGCCGAGGTTTTATAGCCATCTCTATCCTACCTCTGGATTAATAAAGGAGGAACATTATTCACCCTCCTCTGTACCCAGCCCCCCAAAGGTCCCCCACTACTGCCTGTCTGGCAGAGGGGATAAATGGAGCAGCAGCTTGGCCAAACTAGGGGTGGGTTTCAGCTCAGTTTTCTGCTCACATTTAATGGACAGGCTGGCTGCACTTAAACTGTTCTGAATGTGACATTAGCTGAGTGGGCTTTTTTGTATTTGTAAATGGATTATGTAGTTTAAGCATGTTATTATCCCTTTTCTTCAGAGAAGCTCATATATTGTTACCAAGAGGCTAATCAGGACCTGGCAGGGTTTCATTAGGTTGGCAGATTATTGTAAGGCAACAAGGAATTGAAGTAACAGATTCTGACAAAACAAAAAAAATATATATATAGCATGTGCTAGATAGCAGCATTGCCCTGAAGCCAGCATCCAAGCATCCCATAACAGCATTTCATACAGTCACAAAATAAGAAATTATTGCTTTAGCATAGCTCCACCCTTGATCCATCCTGGGTTCCCCTTTCTGTCTGAAAAACATCAGCTTCTGAAGAGTGCCACTAGCCATGCTGCTTCCTAGGGACATGATGTTTCCTGTCCTTTCCTGGAAATAGCTTCATCAGGCATTAGAATTAGAGCAACTAATAATATTTGAACTCTGACAAGTATCTTACTTGCTGTCTGCTGTCATGGTTGTCAGAAAGCAAGAGGTTTGAACTTATGTTTTTAAGACCTTATTGAATACTCCTTCAAACTTATCTTGTGGCTTTAATTTTTCTTTTGGTTAAGGAAATTAGTGAATGAGGTTTAGCTTCATTATTCACCCAGAGGAAAACTCTAAATAATTTATTCTGAATGTGTGGTCAGATTGAACCTAAGAGAGCCTGTTTTCCTTGGCAATAAAAAATAATCAGTTAAATGTCTGAGTAGCAAGAACCCTTTTTAGTTTCCTATGGGAAAAAAGAAACCTTGAGTTAATATTTTATGTAATCAATGCAATGTGCTGTTGGGTGATGAATGATCTCTGTCCTCTAGAAGATTACAATTACAGAGTAACATAAAATGATATGTAAACAAGGATAAAAGCATTTGTTCTAAGACACACTTCAGCTGCTTCCCCTACGGTAGGTAATTATCAGAACTGCTCTTTTGTTTTGCCATTTGCCATTGTAGGATTCATGCTATTTGCTTCTCTTGGTAAAATTTCACTAGTTTATGAGTGATACAGTGTGTGTAAATTGGGCATTTAGAGGTAGAAAGAATATATACTTGGGGGTCATCCTGTCTTTGAATGTTAGTACCCTCCCTTAATGAGCTATTTGACTACAAGTCCCTCTGAGCCTCTTGGAGCAACTCAGCTCCCTCAAATGGGGGTAATGTAATAACTACCTCATAGAGCTGGTGCAAACACATAATACATCTGGCCCATGGACACTTGATAATCATTAGTTTTCTTTTCTTCCTCTCTGACTGGGAATATGTTTTTTTCTAGGTTGAATGATAAAGTGAAGAAGAAAGCTCTAACATCATTCGAAAGGGATGCCATCTTTAGCAACCTGACTGGGCAACTCAATTACCAAGGTTTTGAAAAGGCCGACATGGTGATTGAAGCTGTTTTTGAGGACCTTAGTCTCAAACACAAAGTGCTAAAGGAAGTAGAAGCGGTGAGTAGGGCTCTGTTGTATATGAATCATGTGTAGTGAGTGGAAGACACTGAGCTGGAGTTTTTAAAGGACCCATCAGACACTCGGTTCTTTTTATAGGACTATTCATTTCTAAGTATAAGTCGTTATGTGAGCTCACGCACACTTTGTAGGTTATAAAAGTCACATGTAAACCCTATGGGAAGAAAATCAAGCAGCTTATTAACATATACACAAGGTTCCACTAGCCTTATTGATGTGGGAGTTCAGTCACCCAAACATACAAATAACCTCATGGAGTAGAGCCAGATGTCTTCAGATTTTTTGGTTGGCTGTCAGCCGTAACCAAACCTCTTCAGGTCTAGGCAGCAAGGAAACAGGGGAGAAACAGTTTCTCCAGAGGCTCGATCTATAGAGATGCTGCTCTGGTTTGGCTCCCAAATGCTCTGTATAGCCAATTCTTGAGATGGGATAACACAAACAAAATGAGTACTTGAATTAGGTGGTATGAAGAGAGAGCCCAGAGAAAGAAAAATCCAGAAAAAGAAAAGGAATCCAGGCATGAGTAGGGCCCAGGTCGAGACTAGACTGCAGTTGCATAAACAGAATGTGGGCTTGTAAATGGTACATGAAATGGTACTGATTTAGCAACACATCAGGTGTCTGGAGCAGAAGGCAGTATTCCACCTGGGGCAGTCTCTGCTTCACTAAAGCCTGGACCTAAGAGGTTTAGGAACTAAAGAGCTCTGCCGGGGTCAAATTCCTCTTGTGAAACGTACATTCCAAAATCTTTTCTTTAGGCAAAGTGTAATGCTAGATTCAACTGAAGGAGAAAAGTTAGCAGAACTTGGTAGATTTATGTCCCATTTGTGCCCGGTGGCACTTCAGCTTAGAGAGTTAGGTGATGTTCCCAGGGCTTTGCAGGCACTGCCAAGCTAGGGTAGGTAGATTTTCAGAGCATAAAAAGCAGACACAGCGAGGATGGAGAGAGCACTTACTAACGAGGACATGGAATTTACTTTTGGGAAACCTAGATTTGGAAGTATCAGAATAGGGAAAAGTTCGTTAGTTTGAGCAGCTGGGAAGAAGAGTCGGCTCGGCGCCTGTGGCTCTACGGCCTAAGGCGCCAGCCACATACACCTGAGCTGGTGGGTTTGAATCCAGCCTGGGCCCGCCAAACAATGACGGCTGCAACCAAAAAGCGGCTGGGTTTTGTGGCGGGCGCCTGTAGTCCCAGCTACTTGGGAGGCGGAGGCAGGAGACTCTCTTGAGCCCAGGAATTAGAGATTGCTGTGAGCTGTGATGCTATGGCATTCTATCCAGGGTGACAGCTTGAGGCTCTGTCTCAAAAGAAAAAGAAGAAGAAGAAAAGAGTCAAAGACAAGAGAAAAGGGGTCAAATCAAGACAAGTGTTAGCTGGGAATAAATCAATACAGTAGTTAAAATTGAAACATAAAGGTTAAGGGAGAAAAGAGATGGGACAGAACCTAGATGGTAAGGAGAAGGAAGAGACAAGGTGTGTGATAGTGCAGGTCACAGGGGGAAGAAACTAGCGAATGTGAGCACAGAGCCAGGAAGAGGGGCCTGTACTCAGGGAACTGTTGATTTTTAGCAGATAGTAAGAAAATAAATACCAGCTCTAGGTAGAAAGATTACTAGTATATATAAAATCTAAAATGTTATGTATGTTATGGCTACTTATATAGCAGGTCAGGTACAAAAATAATAATTACAACCGTGGAGTCTTTGTCACAAATACTGCCAATCCAGGCCTCTTTAACATCAACTACCTATATGGTTCTTTTCTTTCCTTTTTTTAAACTCTTAATGCAGTACTCTAATCTCTATTATAATTGATCTTATTTTATGCTCAGCTTTTCAATGTGTTAAAGGTATCTTCAACCTTGATTCTCATCTCTGACATTAGGATTCTGCCTGATGCAGATTTGCACAAATTTGACAGGTGTGCCTTCTATAATTTTCATTCAAGCATCTGAATAAAAGCATGAATAAATTGGGATCATAGCCAGAATGCTGTGACAGTCTGCAGTAGACACTATTCTCCAGGTCGATAAAGCTGATAGTTAATAGTATTCATGTGCTGTAGACTTAGTGCTACACTATTATTTATTAACACACTATATACAATGAGATAGGCATGTATGTGAGGACTTGCTCTTACATAGGTGAAGGGTAGTGAAGGTGGGGGTGGATCCAAACAAGAAAGGGGATTGACACCCATGCTAGGTCTTGAAATGAATGAAATGTGATTCAAGGCCATCTTTTCAGTGTTTATCTAAGGTGTCTCATTGACTCAAGTGTGAGATGTAGGCTCCAGGTCAGGATTAGGTGACCTTATAGTGGACCCTAACTAGAGGAACGCTGAATGGGAAAAAGAACAAGGTCAACACATTCACCAATACAAAAGGTGATCCCTAGATGATCCCTAAGTGCCTGGGTGAGCGACCTCTACTATCTGAGCAGTTGTGAGTGAGAGGGTGAGAGGGCCCATGTGTCTCTTCATTAGCTTTGCTGTGGCATCTAGTCATCGCCTTGACTTCCATGACACATTCTTCAATGCTTGCTCCCTGCAGGTGATTCCAGAGCATTGTATCTTTGCCAGTAACACATCTGCTCTGCCTATCCGTGAAATTGCTGCTGTCAGCAAAAGACCTGAGAAGGTAAACTCTGAACAGAGAAAGACCCTAAAATGGTTTACTGTTTCAGGCTCACTGGTGAAGGCTTAGAACTTGAGTAGAAAAGATACTGGTTTATAAAATGTAAATACATCCCTGCCAGTCCAGCATATTAATTCTGCCTTTCCCTCCCCTGCAGAAAAGTGGGTCCTGTCACCTAAGCCATCAGCATCACTATGTATAAGTGGAACCGTAATTCATTCTTTTTTTCTTTTTTTGAGACAGTCTCACTATGTTGCCCTCAGTACAGTGCCGTGGCGTCATAGCTCACAGCAACCTTAAACTCTTGAGCTTAAGCGATTCTCTTGCCCCGGCCTCTCAGGTAGCTGGGACTACAGGCGCCCACCACAACGCCCAGCTATTTTTGTTGTTGTTGTTGTTGTTATTGTTGTTTGGCAGGCCCGGGCCAGGTTCGAACCCGCCAACACTAGTGTATGTGGCTGGCACCCTAACTACTGAGCTACGGGCACTGAGCCCATAATTCATTCTTCCCTAATAAATCCGATGTCACCTTTAGCTGTGATTGGTACTGATTGTTAGTAGGATCAGATGTCCTTCATGAAAAGCCTCAGAAGCAAATAAAAGAGGATTCCGATATGCTGTCCCTGACATACTAAGCTTTTTATTGAAGAACCATGAGACCAAACCAATTGACTATTCCAAGCAGTATTCCTGTACTACAACCACCTTTCTTTGTAATATTTTCTTAGCAAAGAAAGAAAATGCTAACTCCCTACTCAGCTTGCATGCTTCAGGCTGGTGGTTTTGGTTCCCCCACCAGGTGATTGGCATGCACTACTTCTCTCCTGTGGACAAGATGCAGCTGCTGGAGATTATCACAACGGAGAAAACTTCCAAGGACACAACTGCTTCAGCTGTAGCAGTTGGTCTCAAGCAGGGGAAGGTCATCATTGTGGTTA
>CAUYRH010058693.1:0-18471 GCA_963574655.1 Perodicticus potto
ATCATTATGATTATTATTATTATTATTATTTTGTAGAGACAGAGTCTCACTTTATCGCCCTCGGTAGAGTGCCGTGGCGTCACGCAGCTCACAGCAACCTCCAACTCCTGGGCTTAGGCGATTCTCTTGCCTCAGCCTCCCTAGTAGCTGGGACTACAGGCGCCCGCCACAATGCCCGGCTGTTTTTTGTTACAGGTATGCAAGGGCCAGGTTTGAACAGGCCCACCCTCGGTATATGGGGCCAGTGCCCTGCCCACTGAGCCACAGGCACCGCCCCAGGAAGGAAATTTTTAAAAAGTGTTACTTGGGGTTCAAATTGCTATTAACATTTGGAAAATCAGTGGATGCACATACACAGTGGCTCCCTGAAAGGCACAGGATACATCTACAGTCAGCACTACAACAGCACCTTTGAATGAAAGGTATGGCAGTCATATCTCAGACACCACCTAGACAGAATACAGTAGCTTTTCTATACTAAATTGACAGCAATACTCCAAATTGTTTTCGGAGTAGTTTCTAATGGGTTGAAATTTACAATTTAGTAAATGGCTTAAAATTACTTCTACTTTTGAAATAAACTTCAGCAGTTGACTAACATAATGCCTATTGATAGTCTGTTTGAATTTGCATGCAAAAGTGGGCCATGAGAGAACACTTATTGATCATGTAAGTATTTGAACTATTTTTAAAGACTCCTGTTTAAGAGCTTTGAAAATTATATTGGGTGAATTTCCTTTTAAAATTTCCTAAGAGGCTAGCTGAACTTTATACTCCAGTTAGTCAAGTTCCACCCCCTAGAAAGCCTTAGGCTTACTGTTTCCTAATGACTTCCAGGAAGGGTATGCAATGGAGAAAATGGTATTTGTGTAAGTAAGTAAACATGCACCTAAGAGAATGTGCTTTTTAAAATAAAATAATAGCATAAATCTATTTATTTTTCGAAGAGTCTTTGAAGGTGTATCTACCAAGCCTTCAAGAACATAAGATTATCTCAGTGCTTGTCAACTCCCCATAAACTGTCCCCTTCTTGATGACTGGGCAGAAAAGCTGTAACCAATTCATCTCCTGACACCAGGATCCAGGTGACTACTGACTCCACAATGCTGTGTTCTCCACTGTGGAGAGCAAACAAGCAGAAAACACACTCCTCCTTTCAAGTAGTTTGAAATCTAACTGAAGACTGCAAATAAGAAAGTTAAACAAAAACACTAATTTGGTTCTAAGGATTGCAAAACAATGCACTATGCGTGAAGAAGACATGAAATAAACAGAATTGGTTCCATTGAAAAGATGAGCATGACTTGGCAGAGAGCAATAGAGCAAATTTCTATAGGAGATAGCAACGTCCACACAGGGTTGAGGCCAGGGTCCACTGTTGTCAGTAGAAGACGCAGGCAGCACGCTGAGGACTGACCCGGGTACTCTCCACGTGCCAACCCTACAGTTCCATCCCTGACACGCAGGGAGAGACAAGCCTGAGCACAGGCAGCAGGAGAAAATATTGCCAAAGAGCCCTCAAGGAAATGAGCCCATGTAGGGCAGAGGATCCTGCAAGTCATAATAAGCAATTTGAGTAAAACACAGAGAATGTCCAGGACTTTGAGTAACAAGCTAAAACTAAGAGGCAGTGTTTGTCACTAAGCAGGGAACTGAGACCATGAAAATGGAATACGTAAAGGAAATTGTTAAGTTCATGTGCCCAATGCATAAAAATTAACTGCTACGTAAAAGCAGACACGCAGACCAAGGGAACGGAATAAAGAACCCAGAAATAAACACACACATTGGTAAAGATCTTATTTTTGACAAAGGTGCCAACAAGAACATAAATTGAGGAAAGGACAATCTTTTTAAGAAAAGATACTGGAAAACTGAATATCCATGTGCAGAAGAATGAAACTAGATATTTATCTCTTGCCATATACCAAAATCACATCAAAATGGATTAAAGACATAAATCTAAAGACCTGAAACTATGAAACTACTAAAAAGAAGACATCAGGGAAGGGCTCCAAAATATTGGTCTATATAATGATTTCTTGAGTAACACCCAAAAGCACAAGGAACCAAAGCAAAAATGGACAAATGAGATCACGTCAAGCTAAAACTTTTCTGCTCAGCAAAAGAAATAATCAACAAAATGAAGAGACAGCCCACACAATGGGACAAAATATTTGGAAACTATCCATCTGACAAGGAGTTAACAACTAGAATATAAAAGGAACTCCAACAAGTCCATAGGAAAAATTCAAATAATCGGATTAAAAAGTGGACAAAAGAATGGAATAGACATTTATTACAAGTCATACAAACGTTTAAAGAAAAATGCTCAACACCTTCAGTCATCAAAGAAAAGTAAATGAAAAGTACAATGAGATACCAAGTCACTCTTGTTAAAATGGCTTTTATCAAAAAGATAGCTAATAACAGACAAAGGAACCCTCACCCCCTGTTGGTGGAATACAAATTAGTGCAACCACCATGGAAAAAAGTATGCAAGTTCCTAAGAAAACCAAAAGTTGAGCTACCATGTGACCCAGTAATCCCACTGCTAGGTATGTACTTTAAAAAATGGAAATCGGAATGTTCAAGAGATCTCTGCACTCCCAGGTTTGTTGTGGCATTATTCACAATTGCCAAGATTTGGAATCAACCTAGGAATCTATCAACAAATGAATGGATAATAAAACTGTGACACATATACACAATGGTTTATTATATAACTGTAAAGAATAATAAAATCCTGCCATTTGCAACAACATAAATGGAACTGGAGAACATTATGTTAAGTGAAATAAGCCAAGCATAGAAACACAGAAAGATAAATCACATATTCTCACTCATGTGTTAGAGCTAAGTAATGAAAATAATTGACCTTGTGGAGATAGAAAGTAGAATGATGGCAACCAGAGTCTGAGAAAGAGTAGTTGGGGTGGTGGGATAACATAGGGATGGTTAATGGGTACAAAGTTATAGTTAGATAGTTAGATACAATGAACAATATTTGATAGTGCAACAAAGTGACTACCATCAACAATAAGTTAGAGTATACTATAAAATAACTAAAAGAGTGGAACTGGAATGCTCCTAACACAAAGAAATGATAAATACTCCAGATGATGGATACTCCAGTGACCCTGATTTGATTAATACACATTGTATGCCTGTATTCAAAAATAACGTATATCTTATAAATATATACCATTATTACATATCCATAATAATTAAAAATAAAATTAAGACAAAAGGAAAAAAAAAGAACTACCACAATAGGCTCCTCCTGGCCCACATGTACAGTGCCTACAGTCCAGGCTCACTAACTCAGGGCCCACCTGTATCTCAGGCATCCAACAAGAGGACCCTTCCTCACAGCCCCTTCCAAAAGGATATTTAGGAAATACAACGACTGCCCCCTTCAGATGACTTTGGCATGTCGGCTAGAGTCACAGCAGGGCCCTTTCATGATTCCACAATAAGGTGATACCTGCAGACTAAGATCCTAGTTCCAGGTTGACAATGACCTACCTGGCAACTTCAGACACTCTGAGAACAGCTTTTGTATCTGTTTTTCCACAGGTGAACCAAGGAAAGTAGAGAGAATATAAGCCAGATGGTCATAGTACTAGAGGCCTTTGAGAAGACCCCTACTAATCCCCTAAGCCAAAGAGTTACCAAGAAAAGTGAATTTCTCCCCAAAAGTCAAGTGGGTGGGAAAGGGAAGGAGGAAACCCTGGCCATTCCTGCTGAGCCCCTGTTCTGCCCCTGTGGCAAAGGCCATCAGAAGCACAGCTTAGCACATTGGATCCCCTTATCTCATCAAAGGCAAGGAACCAGAGTGCTTTTATTTTTTAATTATTGCCGCCTTCCTCCTTATTTATGAGACTCTTCGGAGGCTCTGAGCCTGATAGGTGCTCAACACACGGAATCGTAAATAAGTAAAGTTTGATCATTTCCATATGCTGAGTCCAGAAGAGTGGGTTGAGGTGGGAAATGGGGCTTCACAGAGGGGTGTGGGAAAGAGAATGGTGGAGACAAATCAAGCTCAAGGACACTCTTTCACCTTAAACAGAGCAAAAAAAAATTTCGGGTTTAGCTTCCTGAACAGAAGAACAAACTAAAGTGATAAAAATGAGATTGTTGAAAAGCACATTCATTAGGAAAGCTAAAAATTGTAAATCAAGAGCAAGTCAAGACTTACCAGAAAAAGTTACTAAAGATACAGTTGAACCTCTGCAAGTGGCCACCCAAGGGACTGCAACAAACTGGCCAACATATGGAGGTGGTCAGCATAGGGAGCTAGACCTGCCATGCTATTACGTCCACACAGTGCACATGTGGTCTTGAAAATTAGGTCAACTTAAGGAGGTGGTCAAGGTAGGGAGGGGGCAAACTAGGGAGAGTCTGTCATATTTTTAACAATTTGCTTCTTCTTCTTGGCTAAAATACATTTTACATGACTGTAATAAAGAAATGTACGTAGCGTTGGTCAAGATTTGGTTTCTGTCTGCTAACATGGATATTCGTCCACAAATATGTGGTTATTTCTGAGTAACATGTCGTAATTCCTAACCCATCAGCCTTCAGATAGGGTATCTTCAGAATGTGCTTTCCATTCTCCCTTGTTCAACATTCCCAGTTTGTTTCTGCCATGCCATAATTTCAATAGCCACCATGCCAGCATGCTCCCAAAGAGGAGAGAAGGAAAGGGAGGAATAAAAGACCTCCACACTCGAACCCAGTCTCAGTCCTCATGTGTTCTTCCCCAATTCTGTAAGGCAGCCTCCCACCCTTCTGCCCAAAAATGTCTTCCTGAGGAACTATTCATGGACTTACTTCTGCACTGGAATCAGAAAGTCATACCTTCTATACCTTCTAGCCAAGCTCTGGCTCAAGCAGGGCACTTATCTTTTTGACAGCATTTTCTGCTAAATACTTCCAACACCAAAGGGGAGTGGAGCAGCTTTCTCTGTACCCGTTTGTCCTAGGTGCCATCAGTCTGTATTTCAGCTGTTGGAGTCTAAGCTCCTTGAGGACAGAAGCCTATCACCTTTACCTCCAAGTCCTAAGGGAACAACACAGACTCTGCCACAATGCAGGCACTCAAAAAGCATTTGATAATTTAATGAACTCACCGATTACTTTATTTGTGAATAAATAAATCTGCAGTCTTATCAAGTGCTTTTCTTTTTCTGTGTCTATGGATTTGTTCCTAAGTTTCGTATTTTTCTTCTCTTTATATGGTAAATTGCATTGATTGGTCTTTGAATGTTACAAAAACCTTCATCTTTAAAATAAAAAAAAAAAATCTGCAGTCTGGATAGTTCACAAAGAACTTTCACATTTACTGCCACATCTGACCCTGTCAACACCCAGAGAGTCCCTTGAGGGAGGGACTGCAACTATCCCCACATTTGCAAATGAGGACACGAGTTGGAAAGAAATTAAGTGACTTGGCCATTAATAACTTCACATGGGGGGAAAGAAACAATTGAATAAACCCTCCTATCTAAATTCTTTAAACCAACCTTCATTACAATCTCACATCTCAAAGAGGGTCCTGCCGGATTAGATCAGAGGGTTGTTTAGAACATCATGAATATTGAACTAACTTTTTCAAGTTGTTGATTCATAATACACAATTATCCCTGGTCCGTGAACATCCCTCTTTGATTTGTATTTATTTTTTCTACATTTAATTATTTTTAATTATGCAAACACTGGTATACATATATACTCTATTAAGATTAAGATTTATTAAATAACTGCCATGGAATAAAGGGAAAATCCAGGAAAGGAATATTGCTCCTGAACCCTAATCCAACACTCAAATGATATCTGAGTAGTCTCAGTATAATAATATCTCCATTAAAGAAGAAGTTGGATTTCAAGTACGTCCAGTCTTTTGCCACGTACTTCACAAACGTAAGCAGCGTTTACATCAGTGTATGCCCAGAATATAAAATAAGAACAATAGGGTGTGCTGGGGGCACAGGAATATATGTTATAATACAAAAGACACAAAATAAAATAAAACACCACTTGTTTCCTGCACCCCACCATTCTCTTCTATTCAGGGAACAAGAATATGGATTACCTCTGCTGTTCAAACTCAACTAAAAATGCTAAACAAGATTCATCGAGACAGATGCAGAATTTCAGGTGAGCCCTGCTGTACCTGGACACTGTCTCCCACATTGCTGCAAGAAGAGACACCGCTTTCATTCTACAATTAGAGAGAGTTCTTTGACCAAGAATTGAGTCACCGAGGACTCTTAACGTATGTGTTCTAATTGTCTAAAGAATTTCAGACTGCAATCTTCAAACTAAGCTAATATTTTTTGAGGGTGTATTTTGGTTAAAATGTTATCATGAGCTAATAAATTAAGCCCACTGATGCCAAGACCCATCTACCTTCGGGCTATATGTGCACACTCAGGGCACTTAGGGGAAGCGTAATAAGGAACAGGAGCTCATGAAATCCCTGGAATGTAAAGTGAAGTCATTATCTGTTAAGAAAAAAAAAAGAAGACCCCCCCCCCCAAAACTTCTATCTGAGCTGAAAAAAATCAAACTTAAAGTTTATGATGTTGGACTAAGCATAAGGTCTATTCATCTTCAACTTGGCAGAACCAGTAAAGAGTGTGCACAGGGTTCTTTTTATCTCACAGCTGCAAAGCCAGGCAACAGCGCTTCAAATGATTCACAAAGTCTTTATTTTAATCTTGAACACATCTGACTTCATATAAAGGAGCTATGCCCATAGGCATTTAGAAACCATTTAGAAACGGGGCTACGGCTTAGATATCTGAAGATTGGTCAGCAAGCAACACTGAAAATCACTAAGCAAGTCTTGTAGCGATGGGAATCCTGAGAATGAGAGGAGCATAACGGGCAAGTGCAGTTAGGTTTAAATGAGAAAGCCGACACCTACACTCCAGTCCAGAGTCGCTCTGGGCTCCTTCGCTGGACCGTTTGCCACGGGAAGGCTGAGCGGGTGTGCAGGAGCCAGATGCTGGAGGCCCGCCCGGGAGATTGCTTTCCTGCAGCAAGAAGACAGAAACACAGAGAAAAACCAGCATCAGAATCTCATACAGAGCTCAGAATTTCTCGTGATATAGAAACGACACCTGAGTTAGTCTTCTACACCTGAAAACCTTTCCGTATGTATTAGAATCTGCCGCTCTGTAGAGCAGGGTATAAACAGAAGGGGTCACATGTAGAAAGACAGGGAGGTTGAGGGGGACACTGTGGGGAAATACTGCATTAGGGCCTAAAATTAAAATATAAACCCTATTCAGGGTAGAGGGCAGGAAGGAAGATCTTGTCTCTTTATTTACGGAAAAGGCCTGGGGTTTGGGCAGTCACAATACTTGGACAATTGTAACGCTGCCAGAGACTAAAAGCAAGAAAGGCAAGCCTCTGAGGTCTTTTAATGAAATTTCTCCATTTCCCAGCAGAGCACACTCCAGACTGGTCACAGCTGAAAGTTCACGCTTACTTCTCTCTCCTCACAAGCAAACCCTCCTTTACCCTTGCACGGGACTACTTGAGCTTGGGGTTCTAAATGGGAAAGGTTTGGTTTGCATCTGCCAAGAAATTGCAAGCCCCACAGAAAGAAAAAGCCAAAACACACTCATGAAATTTTAAGTTTGTTGGGTGGAATATGACAAAATTCAGGTCAGAAAGGAGAGAGAGAATCAGGAGAGGTTGAGATGGTCAGCCCTGACCTTGGTCTGTGAAGATAAGATGTAAGAGAAGCTACTTTGGCAAAACAAATGTCACTGAGCAAAGGAAAGGGAGGAGTGCTCAGAGCAGAATGGAGAGCAAGAAAAAAGAAGAAATCAGGGAGCCCCGAGGGAGAACTGTAGTATCATCAGGAATTAGGAAAGGTCAGTTTCTGGACCCCATCAAAAATGTCAGATGAGGGTCTCAAGCTTAAAAATGAATGCTGACTTGTGAACTAATGAAGTGGCTCCCTGGAACTGAGAGGGGCTTTCCCTCTAAAGCAATATTTAAGGGTGATTTGAGAGGCCTCGGATTAGAATTAGAAGGGTCATGCGATGCTGCAGCTCCAAGTCCTGAATCAGTAGGAGGGTGAGGCACAGGAACCTGGACTCACACACACGCCCAGGGTGTTCCCTTCTGTGCACAAAGGTTTCCCAAGTTTGCTCTGTGGGAGCAAGTACATTTGGGCAGACCTCTGAAGAAAATCATCAGCAATTTCACTATTTGTTTTACCTTCACATTGTCTTTCTGCAGCTTATGTCATATGACGTGAATATTCCAGTAAGAACCTACTCCCTCTGAGACTGGGACTGCAGACACACTGGGTCCCCAGAGAGGCCCCGATCCTCAGATTTCTTCACCTTCTGACTGTACACAAGAACAAGGCCCCAGACAGTGGAATGGAGGGAAGGAAAGCAGGGGCAGCCAGAATCCCACCAGGCCTGAGCCAACGAACCTACTGGTTGCCCTCTGCAAATGCCACCCAGACATGCAATTTGTAGAGTTGAGCAAGATGGACAGTAGTCCCAAAACCTGAGCAAAGGCTGAGTAGAAGCCAGTAAAGAATGCAAGATTGTGCAACCCCTACTCAATCACCAACTATATCAGAGAGCTCAGCACGTGTCTAGATCTCTGTTTTTCTTTTTGAGTCACTTATATTCCCACACAGGAATTCCCAGAAATAGCAGATGCGTCTTCAGCAGTTGGAAGTGATCGTAACAAGATTGCTGGTAGCCTACTTTCAGAAGCTCCCACTGGGCAGCAGATAGTGTACTTGCCTCATATAATCCTCTGAAGAATCATTACAAGTATGGGGGCCTTTACCGATGACACAATATTCTTTTCCTCACTTTCACCAAAGCAAATAATTAGCAACATCAATTTTGGCCCCTTACCCCAAGGTATATTCCAAGTCATTAAGCAATAAGAACAGGGTAAGATTTGTACATGGTGATCCTTTACCCCCTGCAATTCCCTTCCTCCCACTTTCAAGGAACTTCCTTAGTGTGTCTGAACCACAATTTTTGTCATAGGAAAATCAGACCTCTGTGGAGTTAGAATCACCCACCTCTAACCACAACCTAAGCATAAGTGTGCTTATACAAAAATACCAAACGGTGCCCCAAAGCCCAGACCTTTTAGAATGGCTGAAAAATTCCTAAATCCTGGATGAATTTTTTTTAAAAAAACGTGAATCTTTTATCTTTTATGAACAGTCTAAGGCAGACAGTTGTAGTCAGGAAAAAAAAATCTTTCTAAAAGGGAGGAAATAAAATTCTACTGTCAGGCACCCATAGAAACTAGAGAACAAATGAGTTGCACTCATCAGAACTTATATACTCTGACCACCAAAACCTTATTACTCTTCCAAATTCAGAATCCAGGAAGGGCAAATTGTTCAAATCATCAAATTAGAATGCAAGGGATCTATGTGCCTGTGCATAGAAGTAAAGAAACATACAAATGCTTAGCCCTGAAAGAAAATACAGTCAAATCGCACTCTTTTGTAACCTGTGAATACAATCAGGTATGGACTTTTGTTGATCATTTATTCCTCATTGTGGATACAATTTAAGGTTGGTTTTAGGTAGCATTCATAGAGAAGAATTGTATATTTACTACACACATAAATGTCAATTATGATAAAAAAAAAATCAGTAAGAAACATCACACGGTCTACCAGGTTGTAACTGAACTTGAGTTTAACAAAAAGACATAAGTCATTGGGTAGGGCACTGGTCCCATATACGAGGGTGGCGGGTTCAAACCTGGCCCTGGCCAAACTGCAACAAAAAAATGGCCGGGCGTTGTGATGGGCGCCCCTGGTCCCAACTACTCGGGAGGCTGAAGCAGGAGAATCGCCTAAGCCCAAGAGCTGGAGGCTGCTGTGAACTATGACGCTACAGCACTCTACCAAGGGTGACAAAGTGAGACTTTGAGAAAAAAAGAAAAAGACATAAGAATAGGTAAAAAATGTTCAGGTACTCTAGGAGGTGGGAAGTAATTTTCTGATTACAGTTTTCCATTTTTCTAAGTAACCATGGAGAAAATTCCTTTTCCAACAACTCATACATGTGTACACATTTGCTTTCAAAATAAGAAAGTAATTTCATTATATCTCACAGCTCAAATAAAGTTAGTGTAAGTTACTTTTCTCTTTGAATTTATCTTAGTGGTGGAGGATAACATTTAAGAGTCTGGTAGAACTTGGTGTGTGGTTGGAGGGGGAATAAGGGAGCAATGGCTTCATGCTGCAATTTGCTCTGATAAACAAACAAAAAAAAATCACTGAGATTTCAACTTCTCATTCTTTCCTCCTGCTCAGAATCCTCCTAAACCCACACAGTCAGCAAAACTGTGAAATGCCCAGGATTATTTCTATTAATTTCACAGCAACACTTCATGGCGGCTGACTGCAATCATAAAAGCATCTTTGAAAAGAACTGTGATATTAACTGTGAGACAGCTATGAAAAGAAAATATCCCGTAATGTAGTTTCAGTAACACAAAGTCAGAGTTAATGACGATTACCTGACATGAAAGACCTCTAATGTATTTAGAATATAAAAGGCATCATACATTTTAAATAGCATTCTATTATTCCCTTCACTTTATTCAGTAAGACTATAAACTCCTAAAGGACAGGGCTCAATTCATCTACTAATCTTGTTATATTCTAGCCCTGGGGTAGACACAGCATATATTCAATAAATGCTTTCTGAGTTAATGAATGAACTTGACCAAGAAGCCAGCAAAACAGCTTGCTGATTAGATCAAGGGTTGAGAAATCTGATTAGTGTAATTTGAATTATATGACAGGCCTTACATTTCAGAGATATTCTTTCCTGAGAGAGTCAGAAATCCTTCAAAGCAGCTCTTTAAAAATAAATGCAAATGAGCTAGAATCCGTATTAAGGAGCCTGAGAAACATCAGAATGGCTTTGTGTGATCAACAGTAAAATAAAATCCTACAGCTACATTTGTAAAGAGTGTATGGTGTTAATATTTTTATAATTTATGTATTGAAATAAATATGTAACATATGCTCTTCATAAACAGAATTTTTGAAAAATGTATGAGAAAACACAGAAATAAATTGTTATTGAGCCAGCATACCCTTTAGTTCTCTATTTTGCAAATTACTCTCCATTCTCTCTGGTCCCACTCTCACTCTGGGTCTATGTGGCTCCGATTTTCTGTCCATCTCCATGTCTGAGTGATTTTCCACATGCAAGTAGAATGAGGATCCTTCTGCAGATTGAAAAAGTGCTAGAGAATCAGCAGGTCCCTCAGCCGAGGTATCTCCTAAACACTGACATGTTACAGACTGGGGAACTCATTCCATCCCATTGTTCTAGCGGAGGAGCCAGTCTAAAAAGTTACTCAGTGCCTTGGTTTAATTCCCCAAGTCCCAAGTGCCTAAAGAGAGATCTTAATTGCTGTGTGTGTCGGTGTGTTTTTTCCATAATGTAATGGAAAAACTGACTTCGCTTATGTGCAAAGCAGCCCACAATGTTTTTCGTTTGACCTAGACAAGCTGCCCACAATGCTAAGGACAGTCCACACAATCAGAGACCGTCCCAAGCTCTGGACAAAATCCAAATATTCCACCAAAGGATTTATGTAGGGGAACAAATTGCATCATTATCCGAGACTAAGTCCTACTCCATGTTATAAACTCAAAGTTTTTGATAATTTTCTAGGCAACTATCCAAAAGAAAAAAAAATCATTTTGTCATAAGAACATTTGCACTAGATTGTTTATCGCAGCTCAATTTACAATTGCCAAGATGTAGAAACAACCTAAATTCCCACCAACTCAGGAATGGATTAATAAGCTGTGGTAGATGTATACTATGGAATACTATTCAGGCACTAAAAAAGATGGAGACTTTACATCTTTTGTTTTAACCTGGATGGAGGTGGAACACATTCTTCTTAGTAAAGTATCACAAGAATGGCAAAGCAATTATCCAATGTACACAATACTAATATGAAACTAGTAGATGCTTGACTACATGCCCACATGAGAGAAAAACTCAATTCAATTCAAGTTGGGGGGAGGCGGAATGGGGGAGCGGGAAGAGGGAAGGGGATTGGTGTGCTCCCACTTGGGTATACGGCACATGTAAGGGTATAGGGCACATGTCCTGGGTGAGGGACACTACTACAAGAGGGACTCTACCTAACAAATGCAAACACTGTAGCCTAGTTGTCCATACCTTCACATTAACCTAAAATTTAAAAAACTTTTTTCAAGAATGTAATTACTTTCCCGAGGGCATAAGTCATTCAGGAAATCACTTTTGGTTTTGAATCTTCAATAAAACATATCAGTATTATTCCTCATATGTTATTTTCATAATGGTCTCCAAGAGTAGTACTAAACCCTTGCCCACAGTGGAATTTGAGAATCAGTCCGCTTACAAGGCTCACAGGTATTTCCAATGTGTATCCTGGGCTGTGAACCACTGTTCCACATGGATGTGCACACATCTGACTACCTCATTAGGCTGTTAACGTGACTAAACCCAGGCATTTATATATTGAAATACATTCATTCAGCCAACAATGTATTTACTAAACCAATAACTGTTCTACATGTGCAGAATTCATGAATAAAACAAAAAAAACACAAATTGCTGCCTTTGGAAGTTACATTCTAGCAGTTACACACAAGCACAGAACCATTTTACGTATCTTATGCATCCCTCACAACAGTATAAAGTAGGTACCTCTATCTGGTATTAAATTTTTAAAACTATAGCACAGAATTCTTAGGCTATGCATCCAAGCTCATACACATAAAGAGAGGTCTGAGTGAGGTCTGAATCCAAGCACCTAAGTCTGAAGTGTACACACTTACAGTTGACAATCCCACACTTTTATGAAATGCTGACAGCACACATCTACCCAGCCAATGAGACTTACTACACAGTTAGCACCTTCTACACTAGTTTTTCAATTTCCTTCATTATAAAAGTACTATCTCTCTGCCCTAGAGAGGCCATGCTTAGTCTGTATTAGAGTGCAGAAGTGAAGAGCACAGCTTACCTTACCAGCAAATAGCTATGTGGTAAGTTAGCCTCAGTTTTCCTATATGTAAAATAAAATCATGCCTACTTCAGGCAGGAGTGAGAAAAATGTGCACAGGATGCTTGGCACAGGACATCTAAATAACAATAGATAGTTGCTGCTATTATTCTCATACATATTAGCAGCCCCCACAACATCAGTCAAAGCTAGGTATGTGGTAAATCTCTGAATAAATAAGTGCTTTCTGATTGCTCTCAAATAGTCTGAGATCTCTGGACACTTCTGATCATTCAACAAACATCTGACAAGCTTCCACCACGTCCCGGGCAGTTCAAAGAGGTTACTCAAACAGGAGATTCTTCTTCTAATCAGCGAATAATTCCATACTTGTCAAAGGAATCGTCACTCTTCCCGGACTCACCTACCTTCCTAATACAAAACTAGAAACACTACACTCTCTCCTCCGACAAGTTTACCAACAATATTTTTTTAAAAATATACAATCCAAATGCCACTGGAATTATTTATTACATTCATGTAAATGAATGCAGTATCAAAAGATAATTTTTTTGCTTAATATGTAAAAATGGACTAGCTGCTAAATGCCCCTAAAAACTTATGAATGCATCTCTATATGGGTTTTACTTGTCAAGCATAATTTACAATACATCCATAAGATAATGCCGGTATGGACTGGGTGTGGGATGTGGCAATAAACCTCACTTTCAAACAAGATGAGATTATTTAACTCAGATTCTCTCAGGAGTTAATAATATCATTCTCTTTAAGGCATTATTTGAGGAATAAGGTAATCCTTAAGAATGAAGAAAACCTAATCACATACTCTTGTGAGCTGAATTGTGTCCCCCAAAACCCTTTCTAGATGCTGAAGCCCCAACCACCAGTACTCAAGCATGTGACCTTATATAGAGATGAGGCATTTACAGAAAATCAGGTTAAAATGAGGACACTAGGATGGGTCCTTGGTCCAATATGACTGGTGTGTTTATAAAAAGGGGAAGTTTGGACACGGACACACACAAAGGGAGAAAGGCCTGTGAAGACGAAGGCAGAGATGAGCTGGCAGTGGAGAGCATTCCTCTGCAGCCAGGGTAGAAGTATAGAGCAAATTCTCCTTCATGAGCCTCAGGAGGAACCAACCATGCCAATACCTTGATCTTGGACTTCTAGAGTCCAGAATCATAAGGCAATAAATTCCTGTTGTTTAAGCCATTCAGTGTATGGTACTTAGTTATGGCAATCCTAGCAAATATACATACTTCAAAACTAGACCCACAGTTTGGGTTTAGTATTTATAAGGTTTGGCTAACTTCTCTTTTTCAAGGCCCCTTTGAAATTTTGGGTGCCTACCCAGTGTAATGCTACCCTTGTGCTTAAAGAGAAACACATTCTCATGAAGAGCCACTGCTCAAAACATCATTCTCATACAAATAGATGGTAATATATGACAGAGTTTTATTTAACTCAGTAATGAAGCAACCAGCAGACAAGACAAATGAAAATTTAAAGCATAGATAAGAAATTGAGAGTTAAAAAAATTGAGATTTATAATAGGAAAGAAATATCTAAAAGACTGACAAGTCACATGTAAAAGTAGTCTACTTTCTATAGATCTTCACCTCTGTGGCATTAACTCTCTTACAAAATCATGATGCAGCTTCTTGGCCTTTTGGCTAAGATCAAGTGTAGTACAAAATCATAATGCATCAGCTTTTCACAGGTTAACGTCTAACCTTATAGAAACGTAAACTGTCAGCACCTCTATCCATTTTAGATTAATAACCAAAGATACAAAGACAACAAAATTACAGTACCTGAGATTATCAGATAAGAGTCAATTACTAAAGAACAAGATTCCGCTTTTATTGGAGCAGGCTCATTAGAATCAAACAAAATACAACAAAATCAAACAAAATAACCATTTTTTCTTGTCAAAATTTAGAGTAATTTTATTCCCACTACTCAGGGTTCAAACATTAGTTAAAATTTCTTGTGTAGTTTTATATGTATATATGTGTGTGGAATATTCTGGAAAATCTTTTGAGATAAATTATCTCATTCTGCAGGCAACAATAACAACAATTTATTGGGCACCTAGTAGGCAATGGCTGTCCTTTTAATCCTGTTCTCTTAGTTTGGGAGGAGACTCTAACAGAAGTTTGTAGGAAGCTTGCTAGAGAGGGCTTGTCAGGGAGTAAGGGAAGCTGGCTTGGCAAGGTAAGGAGACAGTGGTAACTAAACCACTGAGGTGGCCTCCCAAGAAGCTCTGGAGCTGGGAATGACCCTTCAGAATTGTTCCAATTGAGGTAAAAGGACAAAACTTTAAACATCTACATCAGCCGGTTCTTAAAAATGGGCAGCTCCCAAGGAGAATAGAACCATGTGCCAAAGACTCTGTTAGGGCAAGGATGATGCCTGGGAAGGCCCCAGCTATAACTCTAACACAGCCGGTACTCCTAGCAGTTGTGTGAAAAACAGTACCTTAGTTCTGAGAAAACATGCGGGAAGCAAACCGTAGCACACTCCTAATATTTATTATCAAATTTATGAAACGAATCATCTTATTACACCCATTTTACAGATGAATCAACTGATATTAGAAAGTTTAAGTAACTTAGATAAACTATATAAGCTAATCAGTAAAAGGCCATGATTGGAGCCTAAATGTCTGGTTCTAAAGTCTCCATCACTCTGCATTCCCTCTGAAGAGCTGGGGCAGTAAGAAAAGAAGGCCCTAGAAGAAGGAAGGAGAGATTCACAAGATGCTGTAAGGCCAGAGCATGCGACAATCGCAATGAGCAGTGAAATGCTGTCTTGGTTGGTCCGTTTGGGCTGCTATGACAAAATACCATAGAGTAGGTAGTGTGAATAAGCAACAGACATTTATTGCTCACAGTTCTGGAGGTTGGGAAGTCTAAGATCAAAGTGCCAGCAGATTTGGTGTCTGGTGAAAGCCTGCTTCCTGTTCATTCCTACAAGATATCTTCTCCTTGAGTCTCCACATGGAGGAAGAAGCAAGCAAGCTCCCCTGGACCTCTTTCATATGGGCACTAATCCTCTCCCTGACCTAAGCACCTTCCAAATCATCTCCAAATACCATCACCTTGGAGATTAGGATTTTAACACATGAATTTGGGAAGGTGAGGGGAATAGATTCCCTGGTGTAGGGTAGATAAACAATTTAAGAACAGAGTCCAGTGCTCACTGGAAGTTGTTGTGTTGCTGCAATAGAAATGCCTCCTCTGTCTACCCCTCTGTATTTCCCACCTGCACTTCAGGGAAGTCTACCTCTTCTCACCTTAAAGGAAGTGAGATTTAATAAATGTGAGACTTGGAGAAGGGGCTGAATTTTACATCTAGGTCAATGAATACAGAATAGACTTTGCCCGCTGAGATAAAAAGATAATCCAGAATTGAGCAAATGTAGGAAAAGCATTAGCTTGAGAACAGAAATAACCTTGAAATAAAGCCCTTTGGGACTTCACAGAAATTTTAAGAGAAAGAATTTTGATTTCTGCAAGACTATTCCAAGTAATTAATCATCAATAAAAAAGATTATCTTTAGAAGCCCCCCGCCCCCACTTCTACCACATTTCTATGCTAGCATACTTGCCCCTACCTACTTCAAATTCCTACCACCTTGACACCTCTGCTGTCACAATCACAATTTTGCTCAGCTGATGGAATCATTGAATAGTTAACCTAACACAGTTTTGTCAGCTGAAAACAGTTGTACTTCACGGGGGGGTATCTGCATTCTCAGAAAGGATTTATAAAGTGAATAACCTGTGTGAAGTAACCCAAAGGAAGGGAGTCAAATGACATGCAAAGTGGTTAAAATAATTTTCCTAAGCCACAATCCAGAATATCATAAACATAATGGCAAATTTTGTGGTTAGAGGCAGAGGCCTACCTGCCTACTTTGAGGTCACCCTAGGCATAATGGCGATAGTGACAGAGACCCTAGAGCAAACGCACATGTTAAGAGACACTGCCAACTCGTATTAGTGAAGGGAGGATACTGGCAGAAAATAGAATTCACTCCCAATATTCAGATGAAGATACTTTAGTAAAAGAAGTACTGAAAAGTAGGGCTAAAAAACATACCACCACTCTGTCACAAGATTTACAATAAAGCAAAAAAAACCCAAAGGATGTGGCGTTGGAGAAAATGTACGTTAAAGCAGCCTGAGACTAGACAGCAAGTGAATGGTTGTCTTGGTGTAGTGAACCAGAATTAGTATAAAAATAATTAAAATCCAGCCTTCTTTTTAGCACACAAAGGAAATCCAGGCTCATAATCTCTTCTCACATTTCTTATCTTTCAAATCTCTTAATCACATTTGCAACTTTACTAAATTCTCTTGGAGATCAACTTGGCTCTCAACTTTATCTCTTAGTGCCAGGTAGAAAGGCAAAGTGTCATATTTAAGGTTAAATAGAAAGTCTGTGGCAGAGCCTGGAATACAAATCAGTCTCTTCACCCTGCCCAGCCTCTCTGCATTGCCATTAGGTGGCCTTTCTCCGTCTCATCCAGTCTGGCCTGCAGGTGTTTTTGTTCTTTTCACTTCCCCTGCCTCCTAGCAACCAACTCATCACTAACCAAATCCTCATACTTCATATGTGTCCTCCAGGCTTACTTGCAAAAAAAGGAATAATGGTAAAAACTTTCCATCAGCTAAAAAAAGTCTTCAGTCTGACAAAGGACATGTATGAAAAATCCGTAAGTATAATCATACACAATGGAGAACAACTGAAAAATTTCTCTCCAATGTTGAAACACAGCTGGAATGTCTGCTTTCACCACTTATTTTTCTTTTCTTTCTTGTATCTTTTTATTTTTGAGACATGGTCTTAAAATATCACCCACACTGGAGTGCAGTGGCACAATCATACTTCACTGCAGCTTCAACTCCTGATCTCAAGCAATCTTTTCACTTCAGCATTCTAAAGTACAGGGATTATCGTCATGAACTACCATACCTGCCTGTTCTCACTATTTCTATTTAATGTTGTACTAGAAGTTCTAGCCAGTGTAGTTATGAGAGGGAGGAAAATGAAAGAAAAAATAAGGCAGAATGATTAAGAAGAAAAAAGTAAAACTCTATTTGCAGATGACATGATCGTGTAAAATTTAAAGTATTCTACAAAAATCTACCAGAGTGAGTGTGTGAGTTTTCAGTCCCAGTGTACAAAGGCCATGTGTAAACACTAACTCTATTTCTTTATGTAAACAACTACAAATTGAAAAATAAAAATTTAAAAATATTTTTTTAATAATTTTATTAAATCATAATTGTGTACATTGGTGCAATCATAGGGCAGAATGTGCTTCATATACAATCAGAAACATTTTGATCATACTGTGAGAGATAGCCCTCATAGCATTTTCTTAATCACTATATA
>CAUYRH010058694.1:0-30815 GCA_963574655.1 Perodicticus potto
AACTTTTCTGACTATATGTGCGTTGATCATATTCTTAATACATTAGAGACATGAAAATAACAACCTTGAAAGATATTAGGTTAAAAAGGTAATATAAACTACCCTGTTGATAGCGTCTATAAATTGAAGGTATTAAAAGAAATTTTTGCCTACAAAAAGGTGAAAACTTTATTTTCATTTTCAGAGAATCACAAGAAATCATGAAACCATAAAATTCTTCCATAGAACGTCATTGTAAATAAAGATAACATATTAAATAGAATCAGAACTACTGATGTTTTGCAAATTCACCTTTTAGAGACACTCAGCAGAAACAGAAAACTCAAGGTCGCTTTACCTTCTTTACTTCATTAAAATGAAGAAGTCAGATTTTGTCTTGGTAAACAATTTAAAATTGTTAAATGATGTGCACAACTAAAACAAAAGTAATGAAGAAACAGATTTTTTTTTGATATAACATTTAAAATCGTATTATGAATATGGAATGACAAGTTACTAATAAAAGGCGTAAGTATTTTTAATGAATTCTACACTTATTTGTGTTAATATACCTCTCTCACTAAGGGAAGTAGATTCCCCATAAGCCATAAATAAAATGTATCCTTCATAAATAGTATATAGTTTAACAGATCTATGTCTAGCTGAAAAAGTTTAAAAGCAGAAATAAGAACAAAACTAATTTTTTATTCTGGTTTAAAATCTGTAAAATGTTTGAAATATGTTAGTTTGTGCAATTTTTCATAAACATCCTATGTAATAAAAGACATAGTTACAACTGTTCAGTTAAAAACTTGAGTCTTAGAAATGCAAAGTGATTTGCTCCAAGTCTAAATCCACATAGGAGACATGGGATTAAAACTCTGCATTCATGACCAAATTCTCAGCACTTCTTTATTGATGAACTTAGCCTATTTTTAAAAAAATGATTACATATATCATATAATATATATATATATATATATATGTCTACTCCTTGCATGTTACAGAGAACTCCTTAAGAGCAGGGGTCTCTTATGTGAATCCACAGAGCTTAGCATATTTGGCTCATAGAAACCATTCACCTTATATTTACTGAGTTAGAATGAGATGAACTAAATTGATGTGCTGAAGCTTATAAGAAAATTGTAGACCCATCATAACACTTATTAACTGAAATTTATGTTATTTGGGGAAATGTCCATTATAAATATTTACATGGCCCTTGGTTGCACCAGTGAAACTTAAAACACACAAAATATGCAAATCCAAGCCTCCAAGGAGTCATAGCAGTCTTGTTTTGCATATTATTGGCAATGGATGTTTTCTAGCTTTCTTTTTCTTAATCCTTCGTTATTCCTCCTTTGGTGGGCTGCTTGTTCAATTCAGAACCCTAGTGGAAAATCTTTCATCTATTCATATACTGTAGTTGAACTTCCTTTTAGCGTAAACCCAATCCATTATTTTCAAGTATACATGATAACTTATTGTGTCCAAGTGAGACTCATTATTCTTCTTTATAAAATGGCCCTCAAAAGACACTTTAAATTCAATCACTAACTATAAGGTAGTCTCAGGATGGTGAGATAAAAATCTTTTACGTATGCCAACTATTTACATCCTGGCCTTTCTAATGTGATAGACTCTAGAGAGTGAGACACAAGCAAGTCCATTTCCAAGGGAAAAAAGCTGCATCTTAAAGACCAAATCGCAATTCCGGCTACTCAAATAGATGAATCACAGCACAGTGGGAGATAACAAAAAAATACCAAAAGATGCTGTGGAAAGTTTTCTGCCCTTAAGGACATAATAATCTATTTAAGGAATCAAGTTTCTCAACATAATTAGCAAGTAATGCAGAATTGCACTAAATTATGTAGTACAGAATTCAAGTGCTACAGGAAATAAAAGCAACAAAATTTGCTGCAGACTAGGGAAATTGTGGAAGGGAAGGATTTTGCAGGGTAGCAACTCCTGTCTATGACCCTCTTTCTAGTTCTAAATTGAGCATATGCCAGATACTCAGAATCCTTGCTCTAACAATTCATCAAGCAATGCCCCTTTCTTTCTGTTTCCTTTTGATTAACCCAAAGTTATCTGAGTTTCATTGGCTCCCCATTTCATAACACTGAACTTTAAGTACTCTGAGTTTATATTGTTCATACCCTTTAAAAATACACTACACACACAGTAGACCTTCTGTAAGTTGCCCACACAAGGGACTAATCAACTGGTCAACATATGGAGGTGGTCAACATAAGGAACTAATCCTACTGTACTGGTACGTACATGTGGTGCACGTCTGGTCTATGAAAATTAGGTCAACTTAAGGAGGTAGTCAAAGCAGGGAAGAGGTCAACTATGGAGTTCTACTATGTGTGTGTATATACATATATATCTATATATACATATATATATTCCATTTTGAACCTGCCTAGGTCAGGTGCACATTTTTTTCCTATTGTATCTTCCATTGTATTAGTATAGTGTCCCCCACAAATTACATGAAGCTATTGAGTGACAGAATAAAATAATCAGGCTGTAGCATGCTTGCATCTAGTACAGTGCCTTTTTATAGTAGATGCACAATAAATATTTTGATTAAAGTCCATTTAACTGTTAAATGAATGGATTCACTGGTCACTCTTCATTGCTTTATTATCAATTTAGTTAGCCAATATGATAGCTTTCCATATGTACATAACAAGTTACATTTAGTTACTGTAAGATACGGTTTGAAAGTTGACTGTGGTAATTGGGATATATTACCGCAGAAACATATGTAGATATACAGAAACACATTGCCATAGATACAGAGTTTGAAGCATGTTACAAGAGCTATATCTTTGTATTACAATTCCTCATTTTTAGTGTAAATGAGGTTATATAAAGTATTTCTCCTAAAAATTAAACACTACCCAACCATTTTTCTGTGTCCCTTTTATTGATTAAATGTCATATTGATTCATTACTTGCTACATTTAAAAACAAAAGGCAAAAACTGAGCTAGGCTTTAGAAAATGCCGTGTAGGGAGCAATCTACTGCAACAAAAAAAAAAGAGGTTAATCCCTGCTATATTTCTTCTATTGTTAGGGTGTAAAATATATAGAGTAGTGGATTTTCTAATTAGATTTACATTACATCTTTGTCTCTATCACTTATCAGTTGTGTGAGCTTGGATGAGTTGCTTAGTTTTTATAAAACTCAGTTTCCTTATAAGTAAGTATTGAGTTAATGCATATTCCATGACCCAGGACTTTCAGTCTTAGGCATATCCACAACAGAAATACATTTGTACATTTTCACCAAAAGAAATGTACTAGAAACTTTTAATAGTAGCACTATTCATAAGAGTCTGAACTGGAAACTGCCTACATGCCCATCAACAGTACAATAATACATCATGGCATATTCACACAGTGGAAAACTGTATATCAATGAGCTAAAACTATAACTACACTCAACACCATGAATGAATCTTGTAGATCTGGCGTTGAATAAAAGAAGACTTACACAGAAGAAGACATTTGTATGTGATTCCCTTAATATAAAATGCTAAAACTGGCAAAACTATTCTCTACTGTTGGAGTAAGAGTTTTGGTTCCCTTGAAAGGAAGGAACTGTGATGAAAAGGAAGCAGGAAGGCAGCTTTTGCTGTGCTGATCATATTCTGATTCATGATGTGGATGCTAGTCTCACAGGTGTGAAAATCAAAGAGATATAAAAGTATAACATAATAATTTATCTGTATTTTTAGTTTCATAAAACATTTACAAATTAGGCAAATATTTACTTCCCAGGGTTAATAAGAGGATCAAGTCAAATGACATTTGTGAAGGTGCTCAGAAAACACTGCAGTAAATAAACATTCCTTCGAATGTGTTTTATACTTATTTTCCAAAAATCTCACAAGATCTTTGTATAATATATATCGTATCTATTTTAATATGATATATAATGAGGCTGTGCATTACATACTTTTCAGAACATATTTGTTATTTCTTCTTCTCCTATCCTACAGACATTCACAAACAAAAAAGGGTACCCTAATAGAGTTTCATTGTCAGTTGATATCCATGAATTGTTGCTTGCTGAAAATGTGTGCACACATAGCAACTGTGTAATAGTACCCATCATACACTAATAAGTGAACAGCGGCAGAATGGAGCTCATAATAGAACAAAAACAAACTATAATCAGAGCAAAAACCCCTTCTATTTTTTCAACTGGCAAGAAAAATATTGCTTGAAATTGTGATCTGGAAGACCATCTCAAAGAAAATAAGACGAAATGACTTCCTGCATCATCAACTTACTGATCAGGGTCCCACAAATATAAAACATTGTGCTATGGAGTTTTTTCTATCTCTTGGACCAAACAGGGTGTGCTGAAGACGGATATACTTCCTGAGCTCTCCCGATGAAGTATTAACAACAAATTGCCCTAAGTTAAAGACTTGATAACTTTTAAAGAAAAGAATCAAACATGACAACTTTTATTTACCAGATTTTTTACTGTCAGTAATTTTACTGTCAGTATTTTACTACTCATTTTCTCAGTAATGGTAGCCAATCTATTGCCCAATCTAATTAGTGCACCGAAGTTAAAAGATGATCATTAAATGATTGGAGATTACAGACAAAAACATTATAAACTGGAACTAAGCATGCCTACTAGTCATTGTCATGTACTATATGCTTGGGCCTTCACGTCTTCATAAAAAATTTTCTGTGGAAAAAGTATTTTATGGTTCCTGGAATTGCTTTGCATTTACTTTTTTTCATCAATACAAATAACTATATTAAGGTCTGAAGATCAATGGTGAACCTGCATTCTGAAATCTTTAATCAACTTTTCCCTAGTAAAAGCAAAAACAAAACAAAAAAAACATTCGAGGCCTATTATAATTGATTTTTCTTAGAACTGCAAAAGTGTTTGTGAAGCAGCAAACAAAGAGAAGAAATCTAAAGCAATTAGATAGGACATTTCAGAAGATGGACACATCTATCTGGAGACAAAACACCAACTGCAAAATCCTTCTTAGCTTTACGACAGTACTCCCCTAACCCAACGATACAATCTCTCACATTTAGAGAATGAGAGACAATTCTGTTGATTTAGGCCTAGAAATGGGAAATAAGTGCTGACTTTGATAAAGTAAATCAAACTCTAATGTATCAAAATTGGATGTTCATGATCCTTATGAACTAGCCTTTCTAGTCTACACTTATGTAATATACCCCCCAATCATGGTTGGTTTTATGAAGTAAAGAATGTTAGCAGTCAGAGAAGGTATTCAACAACAGGCATCCTTGCCTTTGAAAAACTAATATTTTTGAAGTGAGTGATGATGGGATTGGTCTCTTAAGGTTGTTCTAATGAATGCTATACATATACAGCAAGATCCCCCTTTTCCTGCAAGTAGAAATCTTGCAGACAACATAACTGAAATCATGTACTTTCGAGATGTTTTGGACCTCGGGAATAATTATTCCTCCTAAAAGAAAATGTGGCTGGGGAGATTATAGAGATAGTTTGCACTTCCTTGCTTGTCTTCTTTCACCTCTTAAGAGGGGCTCAAGAAATTCACCAAGTGCAATCTTGGGACAATTTATTTCTTCAGACCACATCCAATCCCTTAACCCTGAGATGTTGGAGCAGTGTTTCTTAACTAAAGTGTAGGAGTAGGTTTGAATGGGAATGCGAGATTGTAACTGTGTATGTGTATGTGCACGTCTTTTCCCAACTTTCTATCAAGAGTATCTCCACTTTTCACAAGATGGCTTCAAAGGTGAAGAAGGAAGCTCCTGCCCCTCCCAAAGCCAAAGCCAAAGCAAAGGCACTGAAGGCCAAGAAGGCAGTGCTAAAAGGCATCCACAGCCACAAAAGAAGAAGACTCATATATCACTCGCCTTCCAGCAGCCGAAGACACTGTGGCTCTGGAGGCAGCCCAAATGTCCTCAGAAGAGTGTCCCCAGGAGAAACAAGCTTGACTACTATGCTGTCAAGTTCCCCCTGACCACTGAGTCTGCCATGAAGAAGATAGAAGACAACAACACACTTGTGTTCATTGTGGAAGTCAAAACCAACAAGCACCAGATCAAACAGGCTGTGAAGAAGCTCTATGACATCCTGTGGCCAACATCAACACCCTGATCAGGCTGGATGGTGGAAAGAAGGTATATTTTTTGACTGGCTCCTGATTACAATGCTTTGGATATTGCCAAGAAAATTAAGATCATATAAATCAAGTCTAGCTGGCTAATTCTAAATATATAATTTTTCACAATAAGGAAAATAGTATCTCCAGTTTCATCAGATTCTCAAAAGAACCCAGGACCCCCAAAAGTTTAAAAAACATTGTTTCATAGGTTTGAAAATACTGGCTAATATATGCTTCTTGGATCCAAACCTACTGCACTTTCTCTAAATCTTGATTTCTTTTTTCTCTCTCTCCAAGTCATCTATTCTCTTTATTTGCTTATCACATTCATTGCTGGATCCTCTTTCTCTCTATATTTTTTTCTCTAGGTAATATGAATTTGTCACTTGATATCTTCTGATCTGTTCAGTTTCTTTGGGAATCCAAATACAAAATATTAAACAAATCGACAATGCCCAACGTGTGGGAAGACCTTCAAAAGACTACACAGTTGTTAAACCCATCTTGTATAACTCACATAATTGACTCCAGGAGACCAAAGAAACAAAAATGACTCACATCTAACTATAGAACCCCATGGAAAACATAATACCACATTTACCTTAAATGCAATATTTTGATCAAGAAAATTAGATATAGAAATATTATGTGGTTTCATTGCAATAATTATAGAAAAATTATTGGTTTACAAAAATTGTTTCCATGAATTTGGTATTTGAAGAAAAGTGAGGAAGGATGAGTGGAGAGAGGGTAATTGGTGGGGCCACAATTAGAAGGGTACAGGTGAAACTTACTAAATGCAAAATACAAATGTCTTCATACCATAACTGAGAAAATGCCATGAAGTCTATGTTAAACAGTTTGATGAAAACATTTCAGATTGTATATGAAACCAGCACATTGTACCCCTTGATTGCACTAATGTGTGCATCTATGATTTAATAAAAAAATAAATAAATAAAGCATCAAAAAAAAATAAATAAAAAATAAAAGCCACAACAACAACAACAAAAAATTGTTGGTATTGCTACATAAGGAAAAATATCAAGAAGATTCCTGGTCTCATAGATAGGACATCAACTGAGGAATTAGCAACCGTATGACAGGGATAATTTTACATATTAGAGGGGCTGTAGAGCAGTGGTCCCTGGCCTTTCTGCCACCAGAGGTGGGTTTCATGTTGAGGGAAGGGATGGTTTTGATATGAGTCTGTAAGAACTTATTGATTACAGTCTCTGTGCAGTCAAAACTTCCTGCTAATGATAATCTATATATTTGCAACTGCTCCCCAAGGCTACATCACCACCTAAGTTCTACCTCAGATAATCAGGCATTAGATTCTATACAAGTGCACACACTGGATCCCTCACACATGCAGTTACAGCAGGCTTCACACTCCTATGAAAATCTAATGCAGCAGTGGCGCTGAGAGGAGGTAGGACTCTGGTTGCGTTGGGAGTGATGGCCGGTGACTGCAAATACAGATGAAGCTCACCTACCTTTTGTGCACCCTCACCTTTCTAAAAGGCTACTCATTAGCACCAGTCCACCACCCAGGGGTTGGGGACTGCAGCTGTAAAGGCAAACAAAATATACGGAAATGTATCAGTGGGAGGGAGAATGTCACAGACTAAGGATTAAATCTTTGACTAGGACAGGGGTAAACCCTATGAAGATGAAAACATTTGCACTGATAGCTGAATGATGACTTTGTTGTTTCAAGTGGTCCTTAATAATGTCACAATATACTATTTTTTAATAATATGTTCTAATTAAATCCAGTCTACAAACCATGCTGCTAATTCATTTTGCCAAATTAAGATCTGTACAGAAGCGACTACTAGCAAGTAAACTTGTAATCACGTAGGTATCCTAAAATAATTTTTAAAAATTGGATATACGTGTGTAATTTGTGAATAGCAAATTTTATATATTTAAGTGGAAAAACTAAAATACCTTTGAGAGAATTTGAAGCAATCTAGTCATAAGGCTAGGTTGTGCCATGTAAAACATGTTCACAGTATTCATCTTCACGTGAAAAAAAAAGACTTGTATTCTAACTTAGCATAGTCAAATAGAAGACCTGTCACAATCTTTGAAAAGAGCAGAGATTTAAATTATTATTAATTTTACCTTTGAAAACGTCATTGAAGGAAAACACCAATCAGTAGACAAAGAACTACCAGTTAAAATTGAAATGACTTCTATACTTCAAGAATCTAAACTAAATAATTCTTACAAAAGTATAAATATTTATGTTGGAACACATATATCTCTGGGATCACTCTTTGACTGTCATTTCAGATATTTCTCATTATACATAAGAGTGGATAAGGGCGGTGCCTGTGGCTCAAAGGAGTAGGGCGCTGGCCCCATATGCCGGAGGAGGCTGGTTCAAATCCAGCCCCGGCCAAAAAAATCTGCAAAAAAAAAAGTGGATAAGATACATATGACACAATCCTTTCTGGCTACATTTTGTTTATTTTCACAGGTAAGTAGCAGCTGTACACTTCATCATTATCTCAGACACAAACCATTTCCTTTCCATTGTTTCCTTGTTATTTCTTTCTCTTTCATATCCCCTGAGTTCAGAAGCTTCACTAAACCATATTCATTTTGGCAGCTTTGGGTAGTAGGCCGAAAAGACTAGACAAATCATAGAACAATGGCCAATTTCCTTTTATGCCCCTTTGATTCTAAAGTATGTTTGTATTCCTATTCTTAAAAGCCAAGCTAAAGATCTCTGTACAAAGTTTTCCTTGGTAAACATGAGCAACTTTGGAGACCTATTTGTTGGTGCTCTGTAAATCAATGCAGTGCTGTTGAGTCAGGGAAATCTCTGGCTATAACTATTTTATAACATATTTTATAAATTTGTGAATTGTAGAAACAGGGGTTGGGATCCTTTCTATTGCTCTGAAATCATGTTGTAGGGTAAAAGTATTATAATGCCTTGAAGTTATAAGATCAAAGCTTTCAGTGAGTCATTCCAACTTTCAATCATATTGCTTTGTAACTTTAGACAGGTATATTTTCTGACCTGTAGGTTACCACTATAATGCAAATTTTGCTTTTCAGAAATAACATCATTTTTGACCCATGTTAGTTAAATTTTAGAAAATTAAATGAGTCCCTGGTACCATTACTTAAGCTGATAGGGTCATCCAGAGCCACACTTGTTTATTTACTTTTGTCAGAAAACCTCAAAAGAATGTATTCTCTCAAAATCCAATAGGCTCCCTATAAGGCCCCAACCAAATTGTTTATCCATTCTGTTAGGTGAGTAAATAATGAATATCATTGAAGAAAAAAGAAGAATGAGCCCTGGTAGACTATAGAAGACTGCAACAAATTCAGAAAGGATGTGTGGAAAGTAAAGAATGTTTACCCAAGAGGTATCATGTGTGTAACCTGATTTGACCTCCCGTCTCATCTTCCATTCTTTTGATTCTGGGAAAATGAGCAAAAGTCAGCAAGTATGTGGAGCAGAAACGTTGACAGCACTATGCTTTCTGCTAATCAAAAAGAAAACCTTTAAAATCATCTTAAAAGTAGGCCCAAAACATCCAGAAAAGAATAAATAATCTAAATTTTAGATTCTAAAAAAAAAAAATTAGTTTGCCAAAAGGCACAATCCAATGCAAAACACAGAATGAAAGTAGTAATACCAATGTTTCATTCAGAATCTCCTCTGCAGAGGCTGTGTCTTCACTCTCCCCAACACATTCGTGGTGCTGTAGGCTTGCTCCTCTCAGCAGAGATGCCTCCACTGCATCCTCCCATTCTCCAAATACTATCATTTCTTTAAGGCTAAAGTCTTTATCTGCTATACAACTCTCCTCTACTTTAAGAATCTTTTATTAGTATTTTGTAAAAGTACATTACTATATCATAAAATATATCAAAATACCTTTAGAAGGTAAAATTGGGTGGGTGGTCACAGGAACATTGGTGAACTCAGGCTAAAAAGTCAGAAAGCCAAAATGGATTATAGACATGTGAGTACCTGAACTAGCAACAGGAGTCCTCGGAAGAACCTATAAAAAAATCCCATGAAGTTCACCATGGGATTGCTTATTGGTCCTTCTTGCTGTTTTCAATTTTCTTTCTTCTTTTTTTTTTTTTTTTTTTTTGTTGAATCAGAGTCTCACTCTGTCACCCTGGGTAGTGTCATGGTGTCATAGCTCACAGCAACCTCAAACTCCTGGGTTCTTGGGATCCTCTTGCCTCAGCCTCCTGAGTAGCTGGGACTACAGGTGGCCCCCTAATGCCTGGCTGTTTTTTCTATTTTTGGTAGAATCGGGTCTTGCTTTTGCTGGGACTGGTCTCCATCCTGAGCTCAGGTGATCCACCCACCTCCCCCTCTCAGAGTGCTACGATTATAGGCGTGAGCACCACACCCAGCTACTGTTTTCAATTTTCATGTTCAAAGTCTTTTTACCCCTGGAGTATGCTAACAGGCCTGAAAAGCTCATGATATTTTCCAGTCTTCACTACTCTCAGTTTTGCCTTAACACTCTTAGAAATTACTGGATGGTGAGAATAGAAAATTGTAAGTGTCCTGAATTATAATTAGATACTTAAAATAGAATTCCATACAAGATCCTAGAGATAATATAGCACAGGAATTGTCAACATTTTTTTCCCTTTTCTTGGATTCCTTTGAAAGTCTGGTGAACCTATGTTTCAAATTAGTATTTTTACATGTATACAACGTATACTTGGGGTTATAAAAAATGATGAAATGCAATTATCAAGATATTTTGATATAATTTTAAAATGCAGAGGCATAGTACATTACTATATCATAAGTCATTTGTGATATAGTTATATATTTTCTTGCTTATTACCATACTATATAATAGGGCAAATAATATTTTCTTAGTCTTATTTTGAGATATCTGCAATATCAGTAATAGCATATGAAAATACTCGTGACTGTGATTTCTCAAGGTCTCAAATTCTAATACCTCTCTGATCAGCAGAATGGCATGAAAACTAAATTCCCATTAGAAGTTAGTGAATGTAAATGTTTCCCCATTCCAATTCATTGACTTCGTGAATTCTACCAACAGACCTCCTCCTCGGAACAACCTTGTAAAAGGGCTGCATATGATGAGGATGAGCGTCAGTTGATTCCATGTTAAGAACATTAATCTACTGAAACATTTTTTCCTCCATGTGGGGAAGTGATAGAGAGAATGTAGCAGTTTGCTCAACATCATGGAACTTAGTGGAAGCTTAGAATGAACAGAAATTGTATCTTCTCTCACCAAGGTCAGAGCTCTTATGGCTAATACATATACTTTCATTATAAGATGGTCACAAACGCTAGTGTGTGAATTAGAGACATATTGTCATAAATCCTCAGAAAACATTCTGTAAATGGAGGATTGATTGCCTTGTGCTCTCACCTCTGTTTTGTAAATTACTGCCTTACACTGGAATGATCCGTATATCAATCTGTCTCCCCCAACAAGCCAGTGAAGTCCTCTAGAAAAGTCACTGTGACAAATATATCCTATGACCCTTGGGGCCTTGAATTAAGCTTAATGTGCTTGTTTGAGCTGAGTTTTATTTACCCTTTTGTTATTTATTTATTAGCACAAGTTGTTCATAGTGTGCTTGCTTTTTCATCCCATGGAAAGCTCCTGGTAACAAAGGCAACTCTTACATACTTCTGTACCCCACTGTGCTTAACATAATGCTGTGGACGCTTAATAAAGATTTATGCAGAAAAGCTAAGGTATTTTTGAGAGGGGAAGATAATTTAATGATTAAGATAATTTAAAGCCTGTATTTTAAAATGAGTTTCTCAAACTACTATAGAAAAATAAATTAAGTTGAAATCTTGCTATTAATAAACAGCATTCTATATTTTATATTTAATGTGTAATTATGATATAATATTTTAAAACTCATGTATGAATGCATTGATTTGAAAAAGTCAACCCCAAACAGACAACCTAGAAAAGGGCATTTGCCTGTTTAACCTTTGGCAGCATATGTACTACTATGCTTCAAAAAAAATGGTATTTCAGAAATAAAATTACATTGCATTTTAGGGTATTTAAGGAATGAATTTAATTTAAATTTCCCACCGACTGTATTTTTCTCATTTCTGCTACATTTGTATGTTATCTAATTTCACAGAAGCTTTATTTTCATTACCATTTTGAGGAAATGAGCTTCTTCATGAGCGTGATTACCTATTCGGTCGTGGTGCGTGGTTTTATGTCTTATTGTCCTGCTATTGACCAACTGAGTTGACTCACTAGGATCTAGCTACTGCTACATCACTTCTGGTTGAGATCCAAAAAGAATGCAGAAAGATGACACCTGTGTCTTCCTTCATTTATGTTGTTATAATAGAATACCAAAAACTGGGTAATTTATAAAGGAAATACAATTATTTTTTACAGTTGAAGTCTGGGGTCAAAGGACCTGCGTTTGATGAGGACCTTTTTGCTGGGTCATGCTGTGGCAGGCAGCAGAAGCGCAAGAGAGTGCGAGGGGGCTAGACTCGGCTTTATAATAAGCCTGCTCTGGAAATAACTAACCCACTCCAGTGACAATGGCATTAAAGCATTCATGAGAGAACAGTGTTTATGATCTAATCACCTCTTATTAGACCCCATTTCCCAACACTGTTGCATTGGGGATTAAATTTCCAACACATGAACATTGGGAGACACATTCAAATCATATTAACCTGATATTAGGCATGAAATTCTGCATTCTTAAGATGGGTAGCATGTTTCAACACTACTAGCAACTTTTCCTAGTCACATTTTTTAGCACTGTTTCTAAATACGATTTTTTGAAATTTAATTTCCATTTGAGACATGGCTGTATGAGGAGATTATAAGTGATCAAATAGTCTTTGCATATTTTTCTGTCTTGCTTTTTGTCTTTCAAAACAGATATTATGTTAACTCATTATTCTATTAATTTACTTAACATCCAGTCCCATGAATTTTACTATACTATGGAATCATACTAAAACAACTACAAATATTACTTTTATTTGGATTTAAAATCAGCTAATTTGAAATGTAGTGTCAACTTTTGAAAGTAAAGGGTCATGAGATAAATGTGGGTGTTTGATGTGGCTTTGATTGTTCTAATAATTAAAATGACACTTTCAAGTTTAAACTGTTATAGAAACTTTCTCAATGGCAAAGAGGAGGAAATACTGTTGTTCCAGTACTAGTTTTTTTTATTTTGTTCATTCATTCTTTCTTCTTCTATCAAACATTCATAGAATGTTAATAATGATAAATTTACAAATTCTTTTCAAGTGCTACCTCATTATATTCTTATAATAATCCTATGTGATAGGTATTCCCTGTTTTTTTTTTTTTTTAAAGAAGAAATATTGCAGGAGATAATAACCTTTCTTTGATCATTCAGCCCTGATTCTTCTACATTAATGAAAAGTTTAGTCACTTAAATCTAAATTATTTATATTTTAATTCTTTGATCTTATAAATAATCATTAATGTTTAGGATAATAAACATTACTGATTATTTTCATAGAGTGAAATACATAATTAGTTTTTAATGCTGAGAATATAACTTCCACCCAAATTATTATGTTATTATTTTTTAGAGACAGGAGTCTTGTTATGTTGTACAGGCTGGACTGGCACTCCTGGGCTCCAGTGATCCTCCCCACTTAGCCTTCCAAGTAGCTGGGACTACAGCAATGCACCACCATGCCTGGCCAATCCAAAAATGAATATACACAATAATATATTACTCATAAAAAAAGTCCATATTTGACAATAGTCTTCTAATTCACATCCTAATTTATTTTGATTACTTACTATAGATGGCAGAGTGACACTGTCAAAATGTCAGTGGCTTGAGGTAGTCCCCAAAATAATTGAAAAGAGCAAGTGAAGTTTTAGCAAGAAAAAGAAAGTTCATTAATAACTTTCACAGCAAAGTGAGCCCAGTCCTAATGACTGTAGGCTCCGTAGAAAGCACAGTTTGGGGTTTTACATACAACTTTGAGGAGTATCTGACTGCTTCTTAGAAGACTCCCAGGGTCTCAGTTGGCTCAAAACAACCCACCTGCAGCATCTTGAAAACAAGGGTGTAATGCACATCATTCCTGTATTAGCCCTGTTCAGCCTGACCCAAACCAATCCAGACTAGCCTAACCATATCCATCATCTGCCCTACTCACATCTAGTTCACTGCCTAATATCATCATCATGTTATTGTGATGCTACACATATTGTAGGAAGAAGTGACCCTATGACAATTCAAAAGGCAATGGTGCAATGGTTTCATTGCATAACCTCCCTATGGGAAGATTAGGCAAGAAACATACAATCAAATTATAATTTATGCACTTAATATCTCACAAGCTCATAAATGTCAAAATCAAGTCTTGCCCTTTCTATTTTTCTTTTAAAACATTTCCTCAATTGTTTTAAAAGAAAATATTCTCTCATATCACTTCCAAAAGTGGAGGGGAATTACTAATTGACTAGAGGGGGAAAATTTTAAAAATATATAATTCATTTGTTATAGATGCATTATTTTCAATGCTTTTTCTCAATCCTCCTATAGAACAATAAATTCATACTTTCTGTCTTAATCTATTTATGTTGTTATAACAAAAACATTATGGACTTGATAATTCATAAATGACAGAAACTTATTTCCTCACAGTTCTAGAAGTTAGAAGGCCTAGATCAAGTCCCCAGGCAGGTGTGATATCTGGTGAGGACCCTATTTCCGCTCCCAAGATGGCACTTTAAATGCTGTGTACTTACATGGCAGAAGGAATGGAAGGGTTAAAAGGATATGAATACTCTGTTCTCACATGCAGAAGAGCCAAGGACAGGGAGCCCTCTCTCTCAAGCCCTTTTATAAGGGCACTAATCCATGTGGGCTCTGCCTTTCTGACTTAATTATCTCCTCAAGGGCCCACCTCTCACTATTGGCACATTAGCTGTTAAGTTTCAACATACAGATTTGGGGAAACATGTTAAGACCATAGCACTTTCCTTAAAGTTTAAAATTTCAAAATATATTACTTATTTACTTGAAGAAAACAAGACAAAGGAAATTTCAGGATTTTTGTTTTCAAAACACTCATATCACTAATTGCCATACTGAATCAGAGTATCAGGGTCAAGTAGTAAGCTTCACTATCAGATTAAAAATTAGCATCATGGAGAGATACGTAAATTTAAATCATTTTAACTCAATCATCTAATTTGAACATTATATTTCATCCACAATATTTGTTAATTCATTAAGTGTTTATTGACCATGCTGAACATTTTTCTAGGTGCTGAGGAACATCAATAAACAAAACAGTTAGGTACATCTGGTTACTTGGAGCTTACTGAAAGTGCTCCAAAGGAAAGTTACGTAGGGCAAGGGGTAGAGGGATCATTAATTAGGAGAGAGAATGTTAGATAAGGAATGACTACATTTGAGCAGAAATGGAACAAAGTGAATGGATACTAAGTTCTTTGGGGGCAGAGGAAATAGCATTAGTGATGGCCCTGAAGCAAAATCATGCTTAGTGTGTTCAAGGAATAGCAGAGAAGACTGTGGCTGGAGCAGAGGGGCCAAAGGAGAATATGAAATGAATCCAAATAGGTACATTCAGAAAGTGATCTATGGAGCAGTGAAAAGACTTTGAATTTTGATTTGGGAGGAATATCAAGAACTTTGTTTAGGACAAGAGATGAGGATAAGACCTCAAATGCAAACAGCAATTAGCTGGATAAATGTGTCTGGAATTCAAGTGACAGGTCCAAGTTGAACATTTAAATTTGGAGGTCATCTGCACAACACCATGAGACTGGAAGAGATCACCGTGTAAACAAGTGTAGAAAGAGGAGAGAAGCGGCCATGGACTGAACTTTGAAGAACCCTGGCATTTAAAGATTGGAGACGTAAGGAAGAAGTAGAGAGTATTAAGGAGTGGTCTGTGTGGGGAGGAAGAAGCCAGAAGCCAATAGAAGAAGATAGTTCACGGAGAGTGAATTCTGTTTTTCAAGTAACAGGACTTGTTTGCCCAACTACAGGACAGGTTTTACCAATGTGAAGAGCTGTTTGATAGAGTATTAGGTACAATGTATCTGGAGTAGAGAGTCAGGAGATAAAATTATAAATAACTATATTAAAGGAATTTCATTCCTAAGGGTAGCAGAGAATGGGATGGCAGCTGACAAAGGATAGTAAGACAATGTGTTCAGAGATACCACAGCACATGAGTTTGCTCACAAGAATAATCCAGTATGGTAGCTGGTAATCATGATACAGAATAAAGATGAGAAGAGCTGAATGGTGTCCTTGAGTAGGTAAGAAAGGGAGGGATTCAGTGATCACACATAGGGGCTGACTTTAGAAGGGCACAGACGGTTCATGCATAAGTATTAAATTAGGCTGATGAATAATGATGCTTGCCTAGAATCAAGCTTTTATATTTCAAAAAGAAAAGTTCTCATAAAAATCACATAGGAAAGAGAAATTTATCTTTTCCATAATTTACAGATAAGAAAAACTAAAGGTAAAATGGGTTCAGAAACCCACCTAAAGTCACAATATGTGTTGTAGAAGTTTAATTAAGACCTACCAGCTCTTCTTGGGGATTTTAATTAGAAATCAGCTGAAATGAGTCCTCAATCCAGATGATTCAGATTCATCTGATCCCTCTCATGGGAATAATGTTAAACAATTTAGCTGTACATCAAAATGGTTTCTGGGATTTCATTTTATTTTGATTTGAGATAGAAAATCTCTGGACATTATCATTTGATGAATCTTGGGAGGAATGTGCCATCTATGCTTTAAAAGAGAATGCCAGTTGTTTTCAGAGTGCTTCCACAGTTGACTACAACTGTAGTATCAGACATATAGGCCACAGGAAATGGTTTTATATATATAGGAATCCTCTGTAAGCCAGATATAGTTTCCATCATAAAGAAGTATGAACTTAGGAGAAGAAATTCAGTATGTAGTTTTTATGAAAAATGGACTTTAATGGATTTTCATAATTAATAATGTTAGATACATGAATTTCTTTTTTATAAATATTGAGAAATTAATTTGGTAGTGAAGAAAACCTAATTTGAGTGTTGGTTTCATTTTTTTCCAGTGGGTCCTAAAGTTTGTAAGAAAATATATCAGGGGCTTTAAGGAAGGCCAATCCCAATTTTAATCATAATTATCTTGTTTTAACTTATTTTATTAAAGTCTTGTTTGATATTTTATTTCAAAAAATAATTCTATTTTATTAAAACTTTTTAAAAATATCAAATTAGGGAGATGATGTTCGTTCAAGACCAAAACACTAAAGTGTTTCATCAGCTTTCTTTCCTTCCTTCTTTTTTTTTTTTTTTTTTGTAGGGACAGTCTCACTTTGTCACCCTCAGTAGAGTGCTGTGGCATCACAGCTCACAACAACCTCCAGCTCTTGGGCTTAGGTGATCTCTTGCCTCAGCCTTCCAAGTAGCTGGGACTACAAGCGCCTGCCACAATGCCTGGCTATTTTTTGTTGCAGTTTGGCAGGGGCCGGGTTTAAACCCATCACCCTCAGTATACAGGGCCGGTGCTCTACCCACTGAGCCACAGGTGCTGCCCTGTTCCATCAGCTTGCTGACCCCAGTCTGACCTTCCTCCATAACAGTATTGTCAAACATCACTGATCAATCAAAAAATGTTTACAAATTCGTCTCATATTCGGGGACACATTATTCTAGACAAAGAGTACCATCCTTATGTAGATTCCAGTGAAATAAATCTGTTTGAAACTTTGCCACTAGAGTGACTAGAGGGGTTTACACGTACAGAGATAAAACTAAGCAAAAGTAAACCTTTTTACTAACTTGAGCTTAACTGCTAAAATTTTACAGGACTCTTCTTATAAGTCAGAATTTTTCTGAGTCTTACTATGGCAACTTGAAGAATGTTTGGTACACGACAGGCAGATCTAATGCTTAGAACAAAACCAAACTTCTTTGTCCTCTCCCCTACTAAAACCACACTTTTATTCCACCCATTTAAATATCACAACTCTACTTAATAAATTACTGAAGTATTTCATTAAAGAATGTAAAGAAACATTTTGTGTTAGTTCTCTGATAAACAGAAACCAAGATGGGATTAAATATTGAGAAATTTGTCATGGGAAAATACCGCGAGAAAAATTGCAAAGGGACTGGGAGAGGCAGGAAGAGCCACCAGACTGCGACATGAGTCTGACCCCGAGTGAAGGAGGGAGGGAAGGGGGAAGCGAGTTCCCATGGAGGCATCTTAGATCACAGTGCAGTAGTAGGGAGAGTATGGCAAGGCTGCTGGTGAGTCCCCACCCAGCAGAGGGACCAGTGTTCCCAGAATAGGCCTGCATTGTTACTTCTACCAAGCTGAGTCATGACCGAGAGCCACAGAGAATGTGTGCTCACACAGACACAGCAAGCGTTTTCGAGGCTGCAACTAGGGCTCTTGTTCCATTACACTCTCCTACAGTTGGAGAGTTGAGAGGGATATTCTCCCGGTTACTTCACATCAGCTTGCGTGTCTGACTTAGTTTTATTTATCCATCTACTATTAATGACTTCAGGTTGAAATTTTGCCTTCAATAAACTAGAAACCAGAGATTACCCTGAATTCAACTGCAAGATCTGGACCAGAGAACCCGACAGACCCTTTTTGCTTTCTTTTTCTTTATTTTCTTTCTTTCATTATTATTATTATTATTTTCGAGACAGCTTATCAGTTTGTTGCCTATGGTAGAGTGCTGTGACATCATAGCTCTCAGCAAGCTCAGACTTCTGGGTTCCACAGATCTTCTTGCCTCAGCCTCCCCAGTAGCTGGGATTACAGGCACCAAACACCTGGCTAGTTTTTCTAATTTTAGTAGACAAAGGGTCTTGCTCTGCTCAGGCTGGTCTTGAACTCCTGAGCTCAAGCAGTACACCCAACTGTGCTTCCCAGAGTGCTAGGATTACAGGCTGGAGCCACCACACCCAGCTCCAGACACTCCTTTTTCTCATACCATCGCTTAGACACATTTCAGGGTCTAGCTTTTCTATTTCCTTATGCCATTTCTAGGGTCACAACCATATAGAAAAATTGAATGTGCTCCTGTTTTTGTATAAAACGAAGGCACTTTTCCCAAAATGCACCATTAAGAAAGACTGAGAAGGTGCCAACCCGAAGCCGTGTGAACTGAGCCGCTCTTCACAGAGCACAGATTTCTCTCATTCTTCAACCTTGGCAGCTAATGGAATGTACTTCTCCAACGGGCAAGATTTATTCACGAAGTGACTCCATAGACAAATGTATAAGGAGTGAAGCAGATCTGCAGTAAGGAAGATGAAATTCTTCATGCTCTGTTTGTGAAGTGATCGGTGTTTTCTCCCAGTTATTTCTGCACTTTGGCTTCAGTGTAAGATGACCAGGTGTCTGCCTTTCAAAGGAAGAAGTTAAGGATATTGAAAAGAGACGAGAACTATGCCTGAAGTTACATCCCTTCACTCCCACCACAAGCCTGGGCAGGTTCTGTAGACACAGGAGGAGTGTGACAGGACTTTGGGCATCAGGCTGCTCACAAACTTTTTAGGGATTTAGTATTCAGGATGTGCTCTGGAAATAAGTAAGTGTAATGATGTGAGGAGTCTTGAAATTTTTTTCTGAGTTTTGGCTTTACTCTGAGAGCATCATTTATACACTTTGGATTGGAGGTTTCTTATCTGAGCTAGTTGCCCTAGCAGACCAAAGTGAATGATGCTTCCAGGGATTTTACAACTTGTCAGCCCTCTATCATACTTACTGCTCCCATCTTTCAACATCTATGATTTTAACTGGCAATATACATGATATCAGGGTGAAATGTCTGTGACAGTGTCAGATGAGTATGCTTCTGTGTGTATGCATGTGTCTATATTACATACATGTATATATGTGTGTATATACACATGATGGGATTATTTTAAGAATGAGGAAATGATCTCAAATTATAGCAGGAGGACTTTGAGAAATATTTAGCTTTGCGAATGAAAATTAAGCAGAAAATTTTAGCGTCAGGAGAGATATTAGACCAGAATTAAAAGAAAAATGTTAATTTGTCCATCTACAAGGCAATTAAATAAGATGCTTTTTAGAACACCAATTCATGGGCCTTACCGCAGACCTTTGGTTTACAGCTCCTTTGATATGGGCCCAAGAATCTTAATTTTTAACAAAGTCACTGACTGATCCTTTCACACATGAGTATTTGAGACTTGTTCATCTAATACAAATTCTGCATTTTATAGAATAAACAAGGGATCAGAAGTGATGACATAAAATTCTTGAGCAAAGTTGATTGAATTGATTCAAGTAACTGGTATTTGAATTTCAGTCAAATTAATATCATTCATTTATTCATCCTTTTAAGAAAACCATATTGACTGCTTACTTTTGTACTAAGCTAAGTGTTTTATATTGATCAGTGTATACAATTAAAACAACTCTGTGTTCTGATACCTCAGAAGTTACAATTATTTCTTTATTTTATATAAGAAGATGGAGGCTATATGCTTTAAACAACTTGTCTATGTTCTGACACCTAGTAAGCTGGCATTTTAAATTCCAAAATTCAAGCTCCTGAATTCCAATGTATACTTTCTCCCAAGGCCGAAAGAAACCAAAGTTTATTGAGTGCCTAAAAAGTAGTAGGAACTTTTACACACATCATGAAATTAAACTTTTCTTCATTAGATTAGATTTATATATATGTACAAATATGTGTGTATGTGTGTGTGTGTGTGTGTGTGTGTGTTACAAAACAGAAAATTGATACACACAGGTGTTAATGAACAGAAACCAAGGTCATAAAACCGAGGCATTTTAACTTCCAGGCTTCAACAAGTTATTTAATACATTTTTAGACATGAAGACTATTACTAGCTATTTGAAACTTACATAGGTTTGGGTGTGAGGCGCTAGCCCTTCTGAAAGTGTCACTCAGATTCTCAGCTTCCGACTGAGACTGAACTTATCGAATGCATTTCCAACAGGGCCCTGCTGAGCTAGAGTGTCCTTCCTACCTATCACCTGAATTATTAATGGCTTTGTGTTTCAAAGAGGAGAAAAGGAGAGACATCCAAATATGGGGGTTATTTTTCCCCCATATTTCAATTGACTGCCTAGGAACACTCTTAACCTGGGGCCTTACATTATGCTAATGTTATCGCAGTATTGTCTTCCCTGTATTCCAACAGGGACTGCTTTGGTTCTCACCAACTGCACTTCACTAAAACGTGGAAGTATCTGGTTTACATATTCACTGCCACTCTTGGCTTCCTCAGGGACCATTTCAAAGTACTAGACGATGGTAAGCAAATTAGTTATTTGATTCCGATGAACCAGGTCAGCATAACATCTGTTTCCCTCAACTTTGCTATCACCTTTATTTCTGCAGTGTGTGCTTGTGCCTGTGATTCATTCTGTCATCTAAGAGCATTTTCAGTGACCCAGAGCCTCTCATCTCCTGTCAGCGGTCTCTCAAGTTGTTTTCTTGCCACAGCCTGGCTGGAAAACTGTAACTGACTGAGTAGCCCATACACATTCCTCAATGCCTGCTGTTTTCAAACCATGCAAATGTCCTCTTTTTCCAAAGAATTGAGCCGTGAACTTTGACACAGTGAACATAAATATTTTTGTTGTCATATTCGAGGAGGAGGACAAATGTTGTCATTCACTCCCACATCAAGTAACCCTAAGATAATGCAATTATTAGTTCAGTATTTTATAGAACAAATGATTTTATAAATAATAATCATGGAAATTATTTTACTTATTTTTTTTTTTGAGACAGAGTCTTACTATGGCATCACAGCTCACAGCAACCTCAAACTCTTGGGCTCAAGCAGTTCTCTTGCTTCAGCCTCCCAAGTAGCTGGAACTACAGGCACCTGGCTATTTTTTGTTGCAGTTGTCATTGTTGGTTAGCTGGCCCGGGCCGGGTTCAAACCCACCATCTTCAGTGTATGTGGCTGGCTCCATAACCACTGTGCTACAGGCACCAAGCCTATTTTACTTGTTTTTAAACTCTATGCTCTTCAAGAATTAGAGTAATTAGAACAGTCTTTGAAGATACTTGAATTCACCAGGGCTCCCCCAAAGTCATCTCATGCAAATTCTTTTTAGCCAAAATGGGTTTCCACATGAGCTCAGATGAGTTGTAGATAAGGCTGGATTGAACCAGGTTTTCATTGTGATGTTAGCAGTTGAAAAGGTGAGAATTAAGATAACAATCTTGAAGGAGACCCAAAGTTAGAATTAAAGAAGATGTCAAATGTCAGTTTTCAAGAACTGAGTATGAAAAAATAAATAAATAAAAGTCAAAAGATTAGGAACCATGATGTGGAAAAGATTTGGAAGTGGAGTTCATTTTCATAGCTGTCCTTCAATCTTCTCTTTCCAGGTCTCTTACTTTGTCCCATGGGACACAACATCATGATTTGTCTAGTCTTCTCTGTGCTGTGTCTCAAATTCCAGTGTTTCCTTCAGCTGACCTAGGATGCCTGTGAGTCTAAGCCAGAACAAGGGCCCTTCACTTGTTTTCCAATGTCTGCATTGAATCGTCTCAAGCCATAGTCTGTATGGGACTTAAGAGTCCGCTGTATTTTTAGAAAGTAAATCCAATCATATTGCTATCATGCTTGAAACTTCAATAATTGTTTCTTGCTCTTATTGTGGCTTGTAATGTTCAGCAAGATTTTAGTTCTATCTGACCTCCCCTCTTCATTTTATGCTTTCATGCCCCATTCTCCCACTTCACTGTACTTGAGCCACACTTGACTTCCTTCTCTTTCTCAGACATCAAGTCCCTTTTGCAATACAATGCCTTTGCACTTACTCATACTTGGAGCTCTTTCTCTAGCTCTTCACATGGCTGACATTAGTGCCTTTCTTCAGATCTCTGAATATCAGCTTATCAAAGAGCTCTTTCTCTGACAAGTCTATCATAATAAGCTCCTGACACTGACATTTTACTCTACTATATCACATATCACTTTCTTATACTCTTCATCTCGTCTGCACTGTGATCGATTTCTGTGGAATGGCCCCTAAACCGCCATCCACACTATCCTCCCTCTAGGATGCCTTCCTGTATTGTAGACACTGGTAAGCTAAAAATCTATATTTCACTGACTCTATTGCACCAGGATTCCAGATCAAAATTAAGTTTTAAATGACATTTCAAAAGAAGAATTAAGGTATAAGGTATCATTTTGCTAACCATTGAGATTGTAGAGATAGGAATACCAAGATACTATTGAAAAGGCTAAACTCTGTTTAGTTTATACTTTCTAGTTTCATGGATACCACAAGCAACTATGGTTCAACACTAGTTCCTTGAGCAGTGGAGCAACCCTGGAAGGCTTTTGAAAACAAGACATTCACTGACAGGCCTCTGACTTTCATCTCTTCACCCTTACAACCCATTTTGTTTTGCACTTCTCTATTAACTTTCTTTTCTAAACCTCTTTTGTTTAAACTACTGAGAGTGTTTTCTTAACTGTACTGAACACTGATCAATTAATATGCAGATCTTATTTATTTACTATTCTTTTTTTTGGCTGTACCCATTCGAATATAAGCTCAGAGAGGACAGGACATATTCAGCACAGTAAGTACGATTCTTGGCACAAAGTAAGAGCTAATAATGATCAGTTGAACATATGTAAGTGAATACATTAATACAAATTGGTTAAGCTTAATTTATTCAGGAAATAGGCCAAAGGCATCTAGACCATAACATTTTTACTATTGACTGTCTTTGTGTGTTTATTTTGGCCTTTTATGGCTTTAGAGAAAGAAAGTATTTTAAAAACCAAGAGTATGATACACATGCTTTTACTTTTCAGGATGCATAAATGTTAACAGTGTGTATTGAATGAGTATTCATTTAGATGTCGATGGATCCCAGCGAAAAATATAAGAGGCTGGATTAGAAGCTTTCATCCATAGCAAAGCCTTTCGATAAAGTTATTGCTTTTCTGACAAACTACATATTCATCCTGATGAATAAAATCCTATTTTTAAAACTTGTATTTAGCATGAGAAATCTGGAAATAGCATACATAGTTGGCAGTTTTGAGAGATTATAAATTGCTATAACTGAGGTATGTAGACTGCCTTCATTTCTACATCTCTTTACCTCCTATTTCCTCTTTTCTTCTTTCTTCTTTTCTCCTTTCATTTTTAAAAATAAATTAATATCACACAACAGGCTAAATAATATAGATTACAATATCATCATTAACAATAATTAGTTAGAATCTTTTACTAAGCATCTTTCTATCAGGAGGGAGCTTCAGACATTTTGAAATACTTGCGAAGGTACCTCTCCACTCAACATGGAGTTAGTGTTCATGTCACTGCCCTCTCTCTTATCTGCAAAACTCAATCAGGACTTTAAGGGCCTCTCATCTTTCTTTCTTCTGGGCATTTAAAATGGACAAAGTACCCATCACTAGTGCATAGGTTCTAAGGGTTTGGGAACTGTTGCTGTTGCTGGATATACTGTGAACGCTCTGTCATCTGTTCTATTTATTTCTTTCCTGTATTATTTAAGTAACATATAACTTTTCAGTATCTATATAGATAATATACATTTTTAACTGACTCTCTTACAAAAATTATAGATAAAAAAGAACAAACCATGGTTGGCTGTCCCAAAAGATGCATGAAAGGGAAAAATAATCAGATCAGTTCCCCACCCACCCCCCGCAAGGCAATTTTATGCAGCAAAGAGCAATTTTATCTAATAAAAACTATTCTATCAAGTGCAGCCACCAAATGTAACTCATTGCAACAAAGGAGGGAGCTGGAAGCCAGAGGATTGATGCTGCCTGCTTCCATGGCTTTCATGAGCTCGCTTGATGGCCATGTGATGAGTTGCATTCAGTGTGCGAAGTGACACGTGAGTGGGCATGTTGATGAGAGTACTACTCATCATTCACCACCCTCAGCCTGCTCCTTTAGATCTTCTTTCATGTGGGGAGAAAAGAGAACATAAAAACATGTGCTCATCAGTTTCTCTGTCTATTTATGTTGGAAGAACCGGAGAAGGAAAACTGCGACTAGAGCATTGAAATAACCCAACAAACCAAGAAGAGCAAAAGGAGGGCAGAGGAGAAAGGGGCAGAACCTAAGACAGTACATTTCTCAGACAATCACGACACACTCATTTTGTGTTCTTTGTTCTAAAAAGGCAAACAAGAGGGCTGATTTGGCAGTGCGGGCTTAGAAAGAGAAGGAAAAGAAACAAGTGGGTTCTGCTGGTACATGTGATTCCATATACAGAGCACCATGAAGAATGATTTTATCAATTCTACCCATTTCCTTTTTTTCCTTCCTTCCTTCCTTCCTTCCTTCCTTCTCTCCTTCCTTCTTTCTTTCCTTCTTCCCACCATCCCTCCCTCCCTCTCCCTCCTTTCCTCCTTCCTCTCAATTCAAGACTGCATCGACAGATTAAGTGATCCAGCCCCCTCCCTTTGTTTATGAAGGATCAGAGAGCTCTTAGAAAATTAAATGACCTATCAAAGGTAGTATTGTTGATTCCTGTAAGAGCTAGAAATATAAATTAGGCTCCTCGATATCCATCCTAGTGTTCTTTATACCATATTCTCCAATATTGTGATCATTAATAGTAGTTAACATTTATTTATGGAATTAAGTATCCTTGAGTATTATTATACCAATATTTTTCTGAAATTTAGCATGTGTAAAAGTCAGAACTGACATTAATACAATATGTTTTCAAGAAATTTTTAAAAATCAGCATCGAGTGTACCCATGGCTTAGTGGTTAGGGTGCCAGCCACATGCACCAGAGCTGGGGGGTTTGCACCTAGTCCAGGCCTGCTAAACAAAAAAGACAAATAGCCAGGTATTGTGGAGGGTGACTGTAGTCCCAGCTACTTGGGAGGCTGAGGCAAAAGAATCACTTGAGCCCAAGAGTTGTAGCTTTCTGTGAGTATGAAATGAGCAATCTGCAGAGGACAACAAAGTGAGACTCTGTTTCAATTAAAAAAAATCAAAAAAAATCAAATAAATAAAAATAAATAAAAATTAGTATTGCAATGAGAAATTTTAAAGTTGTATTTTCTGTTGTCACAACTCAGAGGTAGTCCACCTGGAACCAAGATCACTGAGCAAATTCTTAATCAACTGAAATAAAATCCATTCCAGTTCTGGTATTTCTGAAATGCAAAAAGGGAAGAAAGGAATTATTGCTACCTTTTCAGTTTGCTGCTATGTGCTCATGACTGAAGTCTGACAACCAATGCTTTGGTAGAGTTAAAGAATATGGTAGATTTTATACATAAGGAATGAAGGATTTTTCAGGGATAAGGAAGTACTTTGTACAATACTACTGTACAAATATATATTTGTTTTAAATTTCTATGGTACACTGGCTATTTAGAAAAAAAAAAATAGGTGATTAAGGTGGCATACCAAAACAATAATTTTGATACCTCAGGTCAAGCAATATTTTCACTTAAAATATACAAGTAATTGAAACAAAATTTATCTCACTCAAGACAGTCATTGATCTAAGAATATGAGTTAAATACTTAGTTATTCAATCTACATGTCATAACACTGCCATGATAATAAGAAAATTCACAACACTTTAAAATTCATAAAATGTATAACATGTCAAAAGAAAATGCTAGAGGGGATCATGAAAATTACATGATTCCACCTCTTAATTTAGTAAGAAAGAAAACTTAGCCTAATGAGTAAAGTGCATCACAAAGGCATTGATTTACATAAGTTCTGAAAATAATTATTTCAAAATTCAGGTTAGAAACTAATTCAACTGCTTTTTCTCAACATTGTATATACACATTAGGCAGAATAATCTGGAAATTCATAGATTTATTGCAAGTCGTCTATTAACCATATGCACAACAAACCTATAGATTTGTTTTACTTAAATATATACTATATTTTACATATATGTAGATAATGGTATAATTCATATCAAAGCATTTACAACTATTGTTGATTTAACTAACAGTAGTTTTCCTGATGATTCTGAGTGGCCATTATCATTTGCATGCCTCTCAATATTTTGATATGTAAAGGAGTCCTCCTATTGGGAAAATTTAGAAACATTATTCTACTATATGAATTAATTATCCTTAACAGTCGTTTAAGGATTTAATTTTAGAATTTATCATTTAATTTTGGGGCAAATAAGTTGCCAGAAACCTACGTTCTGGGCTGAATAACAGTTTAAAACCATCTGGGAACTTTTCTTATCAGCTTAGATGCTACTTTTTAGGCATTGCCATCTCCAAATTAATAGTACTCTCTACTTACGTGCATTTTTTCGTTTTGTTTTAGAAAGTGGCAAATGTGTTAAAGCTCAAATGACCTTATTCCTCAACTTGTAATTTTCATTTTATTTTGAAATCAACCTTTATGTGTGGATATTCTGGAATATAAATAAGCATGCTGAAATTGCCTAGTAAAATTCAGAATGAGGCAAGAGAATCGCTTAAGCCCAAGAGTTTGAGGTTGCTGTGAGCTGTGATGCCACAGCATTCTACCAAGGGTGACATAGTGAGATTGTATCAAAAAAATAAAAAATTCAGAATGACTTGGAAGGTAGTTTGGAAAGTTTATTTCTGCATAATATTAAAATACATTATTATGCTCTGATTGCAAGGATCTTATGGGTCTATACAACTAGGATTTAGCCCTAGGATCTTTAAGTTTTAAGCCTTAGAATGCAAGGACGCCTGGTGGGCCCAGACTCAGTGTGTTGAGGTTTCACAGTGACACTCAAGCACTTCAAAGAGACCCATCAAAAACCAAGTTTGGCAAGAGTAAGAAGGTTTTCAAAGAACTTTGATCACCTCAATTAAGCAAACCACAGGGATTCAAAATAAAGCAATTAGCAGACTTAAATAACACAGGATGGTGGAATGAAGTGATTATATTGGTTTTCACAATATAATTCTCTTTTCCCCCTATTTGTTGAGGGTGAAATGCTGCTTCTAGCAAGATACATGTTAAAAAAAAAAACAAGAAAGGAATGTAATGCTTTTCTTTAAGGTCTGCCAGCAACAGCTTCTATAATCTTAGCACCTCCAATTGTGTCAAAATATTTTAATTATCTAAATATGCATTTTTGTTTAACTGTAAGCCCAAAAGACTGTTCTTGATATGAGAACAGGAGAGCAGCTTAAAATAAGACCCCGGTATAAGCCTTAGATATGATGGGGTTCAGAACATGTTATCCCCAAATTTGACCCTTTGGTGTTTATGGAAAGAACAGAAGCAGGAAGGTCATGCTCTCCTTCTCCACCCTTTTCCTTTTTAAAGTAGGCTATAACATAATTTCCTGGCCTTCCCCTAAAGTAGGCCGTAAAACCTTCATTCCAGAGGTGCCCACCCTACACCAGGAGGAAAAGAATGTCACACAAGGACACAGAGGATTGTGAACAAACAGTTCTTGTTAAGTTCCTCCCTCCACTTTATTACCATTGTGGTGTGTTCTCCAATTATACTTCTGCATGAAAGTCTGAAAATACAATTCTTTTCCTGTTTGAATCTTCTTTTATGAAGACTGATAGGTCACATAAAACTTACGTTAAAGAAATTTGTATGCTTTCCTTTTGTTAATCTGTCTATAAGGGTCTCAGCCATGAATCTTGCAAAGGGTAAGAAATTTTTTCTCCCCTATGGGTTTATTTTGTGAAAGGTAATCTTGTTTTTCAGATTTAGGGGGAGAAAACTGGAATGAGGAAATTATTCTAAATAATACAGAACCAAATCTTTTATATATTAGATGTTTACAATGAACTTAGATACCGAGGATTTTGAATAGAATGTAAAGGTAAATTATTACAAAGTGCATTATGAGTTATGGAAACGGAAAGACAGTCAATGGCGTTAAATTTTGGCTGGGTTATTTACTAGTTGGGTGATCTAAAACAAAGTTGTTTTGTTCTATTTGGTTAAATTTGATGATCTGTTCATTTTTATTTATAATATAATATCTTACAACATTATTGAAAATATAAATAAAATACATAAAAATAGCCCAGACTAAACATTACTTCAAAATAGAGCTGTTTGTTTTTATTTCTTTTCTTTATGTAAAAAAGATCTAATAGTTTATCCCTATAAATGGATTGAAAAGTTAACATAAAACTTGTACAATGTTAGATCTGGAAGGGGCATTAAAAAATATCCTCTCCCTACTTTTAAAGACAAAAGGTTGAGGCCTAGAGTAGTTAGGTGTCTTATCTATTATGGGCTTAAAATAAATTTCCTAAAGAATTGGACATTCATTTCACTTCAAGCCATAGATGTGATATGTGGGTCATTACAAAAGTTTTGGGACAGTCTGTGTTATGTTCCATTATTTCACTTCCAAGAAACACAGTCAACAGCATCCTTTTTGATTCACTGTGTAAATTTCAACTAGCTCAGGTTATCATTATTGCTGGCAGGGTTTCATTTGTCTCTGTTCATGTAGATTTTGCATTTCTTGATCTTTGTGTATCTTAAAACTTTTATAATGACCATAAAGAGATTCAAATGCTATGCTTCATATGTTCCAAATCTTACTAACTACAAGTATCACCTCAAGTGGAATGCTCTTGCTTCCTAACAGGATTATGTTTGAAAATTGTCATACTCTAGCAAAAAATAAAAAAAATAACTAAAGGGAGGCACCTGTGGCTCAAAGAAATAGGGCGCTGGCCCCATATACTGGAGTTAGTGGGTTCAAACCCAGCCCTGGCCAAAAAGAAAAAGCTGCAAAAAAAAATGACTAAACATTATAAAATAATACATTATTTCAAAGATTTTTCTCTGTTACAAAGATAAAACTGTACACTCTATTAAAATGGTATGTTCTTTAAGTAACTGTATTTATCACAAAATCTTATGTTAATCTGCATAATCTGTTTTGTTCCAAATTTGGCTCTTTTATATTTCTTTCTGCCATTGAACATTTTATTTTATTATTAAACCAGAGCTCTGTACATTAGTGCAATTAAGGGGTACAATGTATTGGTTTCATATACAATCTGAAATATTTTCATCAAACTGTCTAACATAGCCTTCATGGTATTTTCTTAATTATTGTATGAAGACATTTGTATTCTGCATTTGCTAAGTTTTGGCTATCCCCTTCTAAGATGCACCATAGGTGTGGCCCCACCAATTACCCTCTCTACACCCAACTTTTCCCCTCCCCTTCCATCCCTTGCCCCTTTCCCCATATTCTTGTGCTATAATTGGGTTATAGCCTTCGTCTGAAAGCTATAAATTAGCTTCATAGTAGGACTGAGTACTACTAACATACTTTGTAGTAGTACTTTGAGATACTTTGCTAAGAAGAATATGTTCCAGCTCCATCCATGTAAACACAAAAGAAGTAAAGTCTCCATCTTTCTTTAAGGTTGCATAATATTCCATGGTATACATGTACCACAATTTATTAATCCATTTGGGTGTCGAAGGGTACTTAGGATTCTTCCATGACTTAGCAATTATGAATTGGGCTGCAATGAACATTCTGGTACAGATGTCTTTGTTATAATGTGATTTTTGGTCTTCTGGGTATATACCTAGTAAAGGAATTATAGGATTGAATGGCAGGTCTATTTTTAGATCTCTA
>CAUYRH010058696.1:0-11903 GCA_963574655.1 Perodicticus potto
AGAATGGTGAAAAAAAATGTCAAAAAACCAAAACAAACAAACAAAAAAAAACAAAAACAAAAACCCCACAACCAAGAAGTATATATATCTTTCTAGATATTGACGGGGCAACAGGTGATCCTCTGAGGTATGAGATATTAATCACAATGTGATACAGCTGTACAAGGTGGGAGCTGGAGGCCACTGCTGATTACTCAGACCCTGCAGGTTCGGGAGCCCAAATAACTCCTCAACCCACTCAAAAAACACTCCAAGCCATGCACCTTGGCCAAGCAGAAGCTTTCCAGGGACAGCACTTATCCCTGGGATCTCTCCTGGCGTGGCTGCCTACTTATCCAGTGCACCAAGTCCAGTCTCCACCTATGTCCCTGAGAGCCATGGCTGTCAATCTGCCAAACACTTAGATCTCCACACTTCCCCAGTAGTATAGTCCCCACTTTGGGCAGCTCAGTCAATAGATCACTCGCCCCAGGTCTCCCGGTGAATCCCAGTGCTGCAACACGCAGGGGCAGCCCACAGCTGAATGATATTAACTCCTTTCCAGCTCAGCGGCTCAGTCTGGGGCCTCAGACAACAACACCCAAAGTCATCCGCTCACTGGCCCAAGATCTCCCAAGGCAGTTCAATCGAGTGTCCAAGTCCAAAAAAAAAACCCAAGATAGCCCCCAGGTAAGGCTTTTCTGGCTTACAAACTAGCTGTTGCTGTAATTACAGCTGCAGGCAGCCCCAACAAAACATACGTGCTCACCACTTGCTAGTTTTCCACCATTTCGGTCCTCCTATTGGGGTCCAAAAGTCTCTCACTGACCTCCTGTATCACCAAAGGGAAGCCTCTGGGCCGAACCCACCGGCCAAAGATGCCTGGGGTCCTCTCTCCCCACTCTCACTACGCCCGGCTGCACAGAAGCAGCTACTCGGCCCCATCTTTTTTCTCCCCCTTTATTGACCTTTTTAAAATAACAACTTTTGATTTATTGATCTGTTGTAAAATTCTTCTGTATTTAATTTCATTTAATTCTGCTATAATTTTTGTTATTTCTTTTCTTCTGCGGGGTTTAGGATTGGAATGTTCTTCCTTGTCTAGTTGCTTGAGATGTCCCATTAAGTTTGTTAAGTTTCTTTCTTTCCTTTCTCTTGATAAAGGCTTGCAGTGCTATAAATTTCCCTCTTAGAACAGCCTTTGCAGTATCCCAGAGGTTCTGATAATTCATGTCTTTATTATCGTTTTGTTCCAAAAATCTGGTAATTTACTTTTTAATCCTATCAATGACCCAGCTTCTGTTCAACATAAGGTTATTTAGCTTCCATGTTTTTATATGAGTATGCAGAGTCCTGTTGTTACTGAGTTCCAATTTAATATCATGATGTTATGAGAAGATGTAAGGAATAATTTCTATTCTTTTAAATTAGCTGAGGCTAGGCTTGTGACCCAATATGTGATCAATTTGGGGGGATGTTCCATGGGCTGATGAGAATAATGTGTATTCAGGTTTGTTAGGATTAAATCTTCTATAGATATTAAATCCAATTGTTCAATTGTTAAGTTTAAGTTAAAATTTTTTTTTGCTTAGCTTCTTATTTGAGGATCTATCCAACACTGTCAAAGAAGTGTTGAAATCGCTGACTATTATGGTGTTGGAAGAAATCAAGTTGCTCATCTTTCTTAGAGACTCTATTATAAATTGAGGTGCATTCTGGTTGGGTGCATAAATGTTAATAATTGAAATCTCATCATGTTGAATGTTACCCTTAACATATATTAAGTGTCAATCCTTCTCTTTCCTTAGTGTTTGGTTTAATGCCTCCACACCTGCTTTCTTCTGATTTCCATTTCCCTGAAATATAGATGTCCATCCCTTCACCCTGAGTCTATATTTATCTTTTAAGGCATGATGAGATTCTTGTACACAGAAGATATCTGGCCTGAGTTTTTGTGTTCAGTCAGCCAACCTGTGCCTCTTTAGAGGACAATTTAAGCCATTCACATTAATTGAGAATGTTTATAAGCCTGGTAGAATTTTGAGTATCAAGTTTTTTGAAAGTGCAGTGGACATTTGTAATCCTTTTTTCACTGTGGATGTTGGAATTTGGTCAAATTTTTCTGAGTTAGTTGACTGTTGTGGTGGAGGATTGTGCCGTTGATTATGGAGGATAGGTCTGAGAATATCCTGGAGAGCTGGTTTAGTTATGGCAAATTTCTTCAACATGCGAATTTCATTAAATTATTTAATTTCTCCATCATAAATGAAGCTCAGTGTCATTGGATACAGGATCCTGGGTTGAAAGTTATTTTGTTTTAGGATATTAAAGTTTGATGACTACCCTCTTCTACCCATAAAGTTTTCAGCAGAGAGTTCTGCAGTCAATCTAATATTCTTCCCCTTGTAAGTTATGGTTTTCTTACGTCTGACTGCTTGTAGAATTTTTTCCTATATTTTAACTTTGGTGAAGTAAATTATAATGTGTATAGGAGATGTCTTATTTGGGTTGGGTCATTCTGGGGTTCTGAAACTGTCTGCTATTTGAATTTCAGAATATCTAGGCATGTCTCAGAAGTTCTCCTTCCTTATCTCATGAATAAGAGCCTCTGTGCCTTGCTAAGCCACTTTGTCACCTTCGGGGATTCCTATAAGGTGAATATTAGTTTTCTTCGAATTATCCCAGATCTCTCTGAGAGAATGATCCATTTCTGCTCTCCATTTCTCTTCCTCTTTCAGTGCTTGAGAGCATTCAAAAGCTTTGTTTTCATTGTCAGAAATCGTTTCTTCTGCTTCATCCATTGGGTTACTGAGGAATTCTACTGTATTTCTCAGATCTTTGAGGGCTGCAATTTCTTGTCTCAAAGTGTCAAAATCTTTGGTGATTTTGTCTTGAATTCATTGAATTCTTGAGAAAACTTTTGAAACGCTCCTTCAATTTCTAATTCCAACTTTACCTCCATTCTGTTAATCTTATTTGCAGTCCAAATTCTGAATTTGATTTCTGGTATTTCAGCCATTTGTTAATGAATGGGATCTTCAGTTGTGTCTTTCATATCGTTCCTTGAGGGAGTTGATATATTCTGCTTATTCATGTTACCAGAGTTTTTTTTCCTGATTCCACCCCATGATTATTTTACACCATTTGGCTAGGTGAGCAGATAAGGTGAAGTTGGGTTTGGGGGCTCCTGGATTAGTGATTAACCAGTCCTTTGCCCAAGAGCTGTGGCTGTTGTCTGTACCTTTTCTCTTAAAGCTTTACAAAGGACCCATACAGTGCTATGGCCTGAGACACTGGGGACCTGCTTGGTTTGGTGGGCTAAGTGGCTTGGTCTTGTTTTAGCTGATCTCTGTCCTACCATATTGAATCACTTACTCTGGGTTGAAGTCTCAGCTGTGGAGAAATAGCAGTATTAACTCACCCCACCCCCACGGGCAACCATTGAAAATGGAAAATCAAACTTTCCCACAACCACACACCCAGGCTACCACTCCATTTCACGTGGTCCAAATCAATTTTCCCAGTCAGCATCCAGTCTCAAGTGGGAGAGTCAAAAGTTCTCTGGTATCTAGATAGCAGGGGTTTGCTGGCAGCTTGAGTATGACTTGTTCTGGTGCTCTGTGGAGTCAGAAGGACCCTCACCCCCAGCAAATGAATTAGTCTGGGAAGGTTGATGTCTCCTTCTCCACCTTGTACCTCTATCATACCCAGTCACTGGTGACCCTGCAGGGCTGTGACCCAGTTCCCTCCAATGAACAGATGCTCCAGGGGTTTGTGACTGCCTGAGCCACAGGTAGATATATGTCTCCTTTGCCAGGCCACTACTCTCTGCTACTATCCTGCAGTGGGAGCTGAGGCCTGAAAACCTCAGGTAGTTAATGGAAGCTTGGGCAGTTCACTCAGTTCCAGCCCTGCTCCTGATTGATGTTGCTGACACTTATATTTTCACAGAATTTGTGATTCTCTCCTGGCTATATTACCCTGTAGACCAGAGGCTGTTTGCGTTCATAGAAACTGTGACTCAGCCCCGGTGTGTGCTGGTGCCTGTAGCTGTTGTGTCTGTTTCCACTGCAGTCTGTGTTGGGGTGGGCACAGTTAGAGCTCACAATGAGCAATCAGTTCCATCCCTGCCTACTTGTTCCCATCTTAGGTATGATTCCCTGGTGACTGGGTGCTTCTTAGGCTCACTACAGCAGTCCTCTGGCTGAGCCTCTCCATGGAAGTATGCCATCTCTGCACACACATATTCTATTCGCCGTCCTTGCCACACCCTGCCTAGGCAGGTATCACCTCAGGTATACCCTTTACTCACAAGGCCTGTGCTTCCATCCCAGATCTGCTCAACCAGAGTCCGCCATCGGACAAGATGCCCAGCTTTCTCTGGTTGCCCAGAGAGGCAGGTAGAATCTGTCAAAAATAACCCCAGAGGTATGAGCCCTTTTGTTCCTGTAGCTGCAGCTGCAGCTCTGTGACCAGAGGCACTGCCCCTCCCTGTCCCACATGATTCCTTCAGTCCACCATCTTCTCCCATCTCCTGTGCTGCAAAATCAGCACAGACCTACAACAACCCACGCCCTGTCCATACCTCTGGAGAAAATGCTCAAGAATATGGACTCCATGGCGAAAAGGCCTCCAGACCTCGGGTTGAGAGTGAAGGGGAGTTCTGTGAGTTCAGAATTACAGGTAGAGGATATATACAGTTTCATACAGTTTTATGGCGGGAGAGTGCCATGGCACATTTGTAAGTCCTCTCTAGGGAAGGAGTTCCAGTTTTTAGAGGGTCTCTCCCATGGGATAAAATAGGAGGGGTTCTGAACTCTGCTCACTTGTTTGTAGAGTATACTGTGAGCTGTTCTCATGGGGAAGGGGACTCCTGTCCACTTGGTGATGGATTTTGTACCTATTCCTTGTTTCCTTGAGGTCACAGCTAGCCTCAGCAGGGTTGATGAGCATTCTTCAACCTTCTCTCTTGGCTCAGCTCCATACCATCAGCTTACTTTCTAAACTACTATCCTTTAACTCTCGTTCTGTACAGGACCCTCTTTTGAAAGTTCACTCCACTTGGCCACCTTGCTCCGCATCCCCCAAACAGAGCGTTTGAAAAAGAAGACAAGACTAATAGCCAATAAGTATGTGAAAAAACTGCTCAACATCTGTAATCATCACGGAAATGCAAACCAAAACTACAATGATATATCACCAAATTTCAATGATAATTGCTTTTATCAAAAATTAAAAATCCCAAGAACAACACATGCTTGTGCTGATATGGCGAGAAAGGAACACATATGTATGGATAGTAAGACTGAAAACTAACACAATCCTTATGAAAAGTAGTGTGGTGATATCTCAAAGAATGAAAAACAGACCTATCACGTGACCCAGCAATCTCACTATTAGATATTTACTACATGAAAAGAAAAGTCATTTTATCAAAAAGACTATTTGCACCTGAATGTTTATTGCAGCACAATTCACAATCACAAAGACATTGAATCAACCCATGTACTATGTGTATCCCATAGAATACCACTCATATATAAATCAATAAATTAATTACTTTTGTAAAACTTTGTATGGAATTTAAGATCATTTTCTTAGTGAACTATTGCAAAATTGATAAACCTACAACATAAGTAGTCACTATTATATTGGAAATAATTGATTAACACTCGTGCAGGCATATGTACGTTAAAAATCAATGGAAATCAAGCAGAGGAAAGGAGGAGCCAGGGATGGATAAATTCACACATAACTAGTTCAATTCACACTATCTGTGTTATGGTCACACTTATAACCTTGACTCAAACTTTCCAAAAACAATTTATGTAACCTAAGCATTTCTACCCCTTCAATATTCTAAAATAATTGTAAACAGAATGGAGAGAATTTATAGGAAACTTTAAAAAATACCAAGACATCATTATTATACATCAACCTTTTTTACTTAGGCCCAACACTTTTCTGAATTGCCTCGTCTAATCCATAGCTTCTCTTCATTAAACTTACTTAATCATTTGGGGCTATAATATTATGTAGAAATTTATCAAGTACTTCCTTACCATAGTCCAACTGTTTACCATCCCAAATACAAGTCAGCTTTTGACATCAGCTTCTCTCTGGGTCTTGTCTGTATTATTTCAAACATTTTGAAAGAAAAAAGTACATATATATTATATATGTTTATATATCATATATAATTGTTATTATAATATTTATATATATATATGTATATATATTTAGTGAGTGCTAGTATATGTAAGATACAAGATATAAGTATTCAGGATCCTCTTCTGGACTAAATTAAATCCACCAAAACATTCACATGTTGAAACCCTTCTCAGTGCCACAGAATGTGACTATATTTGGAGATACTTTCTTTCAAGAGGCAATTAAGATTTAATAAGGTCACCAAGATGATTCCCAATCTATGATGGGGGTCCTCCTAAGAAGAGATTAGGACGTAAACTCACACAGAGTGAAGGTCAACACGGGAAGATACTGCAAGAATATAGCCATTTACATGCCAAAAGATAATTAATTCCTCAGGAGAAAAACATTGCCACCACTTCAATCTTGACCTTCTAACATCCAGAACTGTGAAAAATAAATTTATGTTAAGAAAAGGAAATAACCTGCAAATATCCTCTCCCATTCTGAGGGCAGTCAACCCGCTTTACTTATTGTGTTCTTGGCAATGCAGAAGCTTTTTAGTTTGATCAGATCCTAGTAATGTATTTTTGGTATTCCTTCAGCAACCCAGGGCGTTCTCCTCATAAAGTTTTCTCTCAGGCCAATTTCTTCAAGTTTTTCCCCTGCACTCTCTCCAAGATTCTTCATGGTGTCATGTCTTAGGTTTAAGTCTTTTATCCAGTGAGAATCAATTTTTTTTTAGGTGTGAAAGATGTGGGTCCACTTTCAGTCTTGTACAAGTTGCCAGATAATTCACACAGCACCATTTGTTAAATAGGTAGTCTTTCCTCCAATTTAAGTTTTTCACAGGCTTATCAAAGATCAAATGATGATAAGTGTCTGGATTCATCTCTTGGTTCTCAGTTCCATTCCATACAATTACCTCTTCATTTTTTGTGCTAATACCATGCTGTTTTGATAACTATAGATTTATAACATACTCTGAAGTCTGGTAGTATGATCCACCTGATTTGTTTTTATTTCTGAGTAATATCTTGGCTATTTGAGTTTATTTCTGTTTCCACATAAAATGAAGTACTACTTTTTCCAGATCTTTAATGTATGACAGAGGTGCTTTAATGGGGATTGCATTAAATCTGTATATTGCTTTAGGTGGTATGGACATTTTAAAAATGTTGATTCTTCCCAGCCATGATCATGGTATGTTTTTTCCATTTATTGACATCTTCAGCTATTTCTTTTCTCAGAGTTTCATAGTTCTCTTTATAGAGCTCTTTCACATCCTTAGGTTATGATTCCGACAAAGGTTTGATAACAAGAATCCACAGATAACTCAAACTTATTAATAAGAAAAGAACAAATGATCCCATTTCACTATTGTCAAGAGACCTGAACAAAAGCTTCTCTGAAGGAGACAGGCTCATGGTCTACAGACATGTGAAAAAATGCTCATGATCTTTACTCATCAAAGAAATGCAAATCAAAACCACTTTGTGATACCATCTAACTTTAGTAAGAGTAGCCCCACATAAATCCCCCAAAACTACATGTGTTGGCATAGATGTGGAGAAAAGGGAACTCTTCTTCACTGCTTGTGGAAATGAAAGCTAATACATTCCTTTTGGAAAGAAGTGGAAAGCTAATACATTCCTTTTGGAACACACCTAAGGATCTAAAAATTGACCTGCAGTTGGATCCTGCAATTCCTCTACTAAGAATATAATCAAAAGACCAAAAATCACTTTGTAAAAAAGATATTTGCACCATATTATTCACTGAAGCTCAATTCGTAATAGCCAAGTCATGAAAGAAGCCCAAGTGCCCATCGACCCATGAATGGATTAATAAATTGAGGTGTATATATATACCATGGAATACTATTTAGCCTTAAAAAAGATGGAGACTTTACCTCTTTTACATTTACATGGAGGGACCTGGAACATATTCTCCTGAGTAAAGTATCTCAAGAATGGAGGAAAAGTATCCAATGTACTCAGTACTTTTATGAAACCAACTTATGTTTACTTATACTTTCTTATGAAAGATAGAGTACAACTATAGCCCAGGATGAAGGAGAGAAATGGAGTGGCAAGAGAGGGGAAGTGGGAGGTTTGATACAAGGAGGATAAACTGCAGGACCACACCTATGGAGTATATTGCAAAGGTGCAAGTCAAATCTATCAAGCATAGAACGTAAATGTCTTAACCCAATAAGCAAGTAAATGAGGCAAAATCTATATTAATTAGTTTGATGCAAGCATGTCAAATTTTATTAAAAAATCAACACATTGTATCCACATATGCATAAAGATATTCATGATCTATGTGTATATGACTTAATCAAACAAATAAAAATAAGACAATAAAAGAAAAAAGTCATTTGGGCAATTTGAAAATACAGAAGAAATCATTAAAAACAGACTAGACCAAGTTGAGGAAAGAATTTCAGATATTGAATGTAAGGCTTTCAAACCAACTAAAAGAGAGAGAAAAAAGAAATAAGAAACAATTAAAAAAAATCACTCAGAGAAACATGAGACTATGCAAATTGAGCCAAGGTGAAAATTACAGTTATTCCTGAGAAAGTAAAGGAGAAATTGAAAGCATGGGTGACCTATTTGAGGAAATAAGGAGAATTTTTTTGGTATTGTGAGTGTTTCAGATATCCAGATAGAAGATGGACATCTAACACCAGGAATATTCATAGCAAATAGGACATCTCCTAGACATAGAGTCATGAAGTTTGTCAAAGTAAAAGTGAAGGGGAATATTCTAGAAGAGTTGTGTCCAAACTTTGTATTCTCTGGGCCATATTGGAGGAAAAGAGCTATCTTGGATGATACATTAAATACACAAACACTAAATTAAGCTGATGAGCAAAAAACAAACAGAGAAACAAAAAAGTTCACCATGCATAATATTCATATCTGTCACCAAAGATAAATAAAAATGTCCTCCCATGGCTAGATGCAGTCACTTACATCTGTAATCTTACCACTCTGTGAGGCTGAGGCAGGTGGATTGCTTGAGCTCAGGAATTTGAGACCAGCCTGAGCAAGAGACACATCGCTATTAAAAAAGAAAAACTGAGGCAAGAGGATTGCTTGAGCCCAAGAGTTTGAGATTGCTGTGGGCTATGAAACCATGGCAATCTACTCAGGGTGCCATGAAGAGACTCTGTATCAGGAAAAGTAAAATAAGTAAATAAAAGAGGCAAAAAAACCTCAAATAATAATAGAATTATGTAGTGACTCTTTCAGAGAGTCAGAATCATCCAGCAGGTCCCATGTTCGTAATCACTAATATAGAAAATGTACATATCTAAGTACTATAACATCTTTGGGGTTTTTTGATATTGAAAAGTGGTCAATATAAAACTAATTGGATATTTCACGTTGTATTTGAGGAACTAGCACATCAGTATCTGGTTTGATGGACGTAGTTGTCATTCTTATTGAGTTTTCAAAGTGCTCATTATATATTTTGGTTCTATTTTTATGTTTAATGTTCTTCATTTTTGAAAATAGTTTTTAACAAATCTAGGTGCTCACAAAAAGCAATGCCATAAATAGGATGTGATTGTGAAGTGAGGGATATTTCTGGGAAGACAGAACCTATAAAAATCCAGTAAAGAGACATAATGATTTTTTCATTAATTTCAGTTAAATGTCAGATTTCAGCTCTATGCACTCCATTTGAAAATTAGAAGGTAATATATTTGTGTCAACTTAAAATGGAGCCACAACTGCAAGATAATATTGATTATTTTTCTGGAAATCATGAAATGTGTTTTCAGAACCTTATATAAAGTTAAAAAGCAGGGCTACATATTGTTGCCTGTTCATGGGACTGCGTTTAGCCAAAATATCAAAATCCAAAAAAATTGTTAATGCTTAATTTGAGCTTGTAATGATTTCAGTTTTATTTGTAACTCTGTTATGGTTTGAAACCTTGTATTGATAAGTTTGTTTTCATCTTGAAGATACATGTTTAATTTATTTAAATGAACATTTAGATCCACTAAAAGTGAAAAATCTGTAATCCAGTTTTCATCTTCAAGTTTAAGCGCAAGCTTTGTGTTTGATTCCATAAACAACTTGATAACATGTTAAAAATTATAAAATCTTTTCAATGTGTCTGTAGGCAATGCACCTGTCTTCATCAGAGAAGCTTCTTTCCAAGTCTCTTCATCTTTAATCACGAGAGAAATGCAAAACAAAACCACTTTGAGATATCATTTAACTCCAGTAAGATTAGCCCACATAACAAAATCTCCAAACTACTGATGTTGGCATGGATGTGGAGAAAAGGGAACACTTCTGAACTGCTCGTGAGAATGCCAACTAATATGTTCCTTCTGGAAAGAAGTTTGGAGAACACATAGGGAACTTAAAGTAGTCCTTCCATTTGATCCTGAAATTCCTCTACTAGTTATATATCCAGATGACCAAAAATTACTTTACAACAAAGACATTTTCACAAGAATGTTTATTTCACCCAATTCATAATTGCCAAGTCATGGAGGCAGCCCAAGGGCCCGTTGACCCTAGAATGGATTAAGAAATTGTGGTATATGTACATAATGGAGTATCACACAGCCACAGAAAAGATGGAGACTTTACCTCTTTTATGTTTATATGGATAGAGCTGAATCACATTCTTCTCAGTAAAGTATACCAAGAATGGAAAAAAAATGTCCAATGTACTCAATATTATTATGAAACCAATATATAATCACCCACACTTTCATACAAAGGTAAAACACAATTATAGCCAAGAAAGAAGGAAAGAGAGGAGGGAAAGGGGAGGGGAGGAGATTGGATGGGTGGAGGGAAGGTAGTCAGTGGGACCTCACCTACTGTGTATATTGTAAGAGTACATGTCAAATATATTAAGAGTAGAGTATAAATGTCTAAACACAACAATTAAACAACTGAGGTGAATGCTATGTTAACCAGTTTGATGTAAACATTCCAAATTGTATATACAATCATTACATTGTATACCATAAATGCAGTAATGTACATAGTTATGATCTAATTAAAAAAATAAAAACTTTAAAAGTCCCAAATATTTGGACTTTTCCTAGCCATCTTACTTCTCAAAAGTAAACAATGTTGTCATAGTTATCATCAAGACTTTTAAGGAGTTCCTGGAATTGGTAATGATTTAATCCTATTGCCCTCATGAAATTCACAGTCTAGATGATTATGTGTGTGATTTTATACAGTTATAAAGCTTTTTCACATACATTTTCTCAATTTTCTATGCAATTATACTTAATTAAATGTGAGTTGGGGCACCAATTTCATCATTTTCTGTTAATTTTATAAGTCCCTCTCTTTTACCTACCATTGTGAGTCACCATCAGTAACTACACCAGATATATTGACAATGGACAAAGAAAATTGCTGTAACATATTTTTTATTTCTTTCTATAAATCTCTTGCTCAGTGCTGTCATCCATCACCAAAACATAAAATTAGCAGTTTTGCTTTTTAAACTTGTTTTGATAGCTTTTCCAATTTCTTCCATTTACCTGCCTTTAGGCTGTTGAAACAAATTGATTTTACAAATATCCCCCCCCCTTTTCTTTTAAATTTTTATTAAATCATAATTGTATACATTGGTGCAATCATGGGGCACAATGTGCTGACTTTATATACAATCTGAAATATTTTCATTGAACTATTTAACATAGCCTACATGGCCTTTTAATCACTATATGAAGACATTCATATTCTACCTTTAGTAATTTTCACTTGTACCCT